>JAPMOB010230437.1:3149-13298 GCA_029875015.1 Lepomis gibbosus
CCTCGGTATCATGACTCTTTAAACCGTTCTGCTGATTACTCACCTGTTTAACGCCGCGGCCATGACGTCGGACGCAACACAGAAAAAGACAGAAGGACGCACTTGTGAAGAGTTCAGAAAGCTGCGTCTACGCGCCAACATCAAGGTCAATCCCGTTAAAACGCCAGCAACCAACCGCCAGCGTTACCACGGAGATAGGGAGGAAACAAACATGGCTAACACATCAGGCTCCCCTCGAGCCAGCGCTTACGTTTGCTAGCAGGTGAGCTGAAGGTCCTGATCCAGCAGAGGAAGTGACAGTGATGTCACACAGTGATGTCACACAGGTACTTTAACTTTCAGGACTAACAGTGAGGACTAACTGAGCATGCTCACTAAAACGACTCAACTGAAGGGGGCGGGGCTTTCAGATTATTAAAAGACACCTTTCATTGGTCTGGTCGTAACCATGGCAGCAACAACAACAAGTCCACTGTCTGGTCTGTGTCCACCTGAGCAGAGGTCGGAGGTCAGGTGGGCGGGGCTTGCGGGCTCAGAACTCGACCTTGCAGGCGGGGAAGGTCTCCTCCTGCATGGCCACGGTGCTGTTGCTGCCCAGCACGGTGACCGACAGCCCGGCCTGCCTGTCGTGGGTCTCCTGGTACCACTCGTGCATCGCCAGCGAATCAAACGTCGGGATGAGAGTCACCTGAGGACAGGTCAGGGAAACAGACCAATCAGAGAACAGATCACAAGGAGGAGAAGCACATGCGCCGGTGTTTGTACGGACCTGGACCTCCGGCCAGCTGCTCTTCCCCTCCAGCAGGGAGTCCAGGATGCTCCTCATCGCCGCCTCCTTCACGGGGTCGTCCCCGCTGATGATGTAATGCGAGGAGCGAAGACGTCTGAAGAAGTCCTGGTCCACGGTGGAGGCGGCGCAGCCGGACGGCAGGTAGGCCAGGTCCACATAGACCGCAGAACCCTCAGGACCTGCAGGTTTGGAAGCTGGGAGGAAGTCAGAAGAATGAGAATCCCGTGTTCCCCGAGAAGAAAGCTACAGAAGCTCAGAACCAGGACCAGATCAGAACCAGGTCTTAAACTGGACGGAGGTTCTAGTTTCAGAACGAAACCCGAGCTAAAGAAGGTTTCTCAGGTCGTACAGCAGCTGAGAACGAACAAACTAATCACTGGCTGGTAGAGCCGGGTATCGGTCAAAGATTTTCGATACCGATACGATACCTCGACATCGATACCAATTTTACTCGAAAAAAGGGAGAACCATTGTTGTTTGTATGATGTAACTAAAATTATCACATTATTAAGTTTATTCCACGCACAGTCAGAGGCTTCACCAGGTTTGTCGTGTCGTCTCGTCACCTCTGGGTTTTTTTCTTTCGGAGAACATTTTTCTGTGGATGCGAACAACTAAATCGATTTATCAATAATGAAAGATGGGTTAGTTGCAGGCCTGGTCACGGCCCTGAACAAGATGTTGGTTTTACCTACAGACATAACAAGCATCGATGAATCAAACTAAATTAAGAGTTTGGTTTCTTGCACCATTTTAAAAGTCAAATTCAAGGCTTTTAGGACTTTTTATGACCTTAAGTTCCCTGATCAATGCTTTTTAAGACCTTTTACAGGAACCCTGTTGTAAGTTAGAACTAAACCTGTGAACCAACGTTTCCTGAACGCAGCAGAGCTTCTTGAGCTTCTGCTGCGTTCAGGAAACATTCAGTACTTTCAAGGACTACGCCTACCTGAGGATGGCGGCTTTGCGGGTCCGATTCTGGAGCCGCCGAGTGAATTCCGGGACGACGGCTTTGCGTCGAGGCTGGAGGTCATCTTCAGTGACCCCGTGGAGCTGATGGCTTTGGACTTAAGGTTCTGGGCCGCCGTACTTCCAGAGGTCACCTTCTGCGTTGTACCTGTGGGTTTCTTGGTCTTGGCAGCTGAACTCTTCAGGTTTTTGACTGAACCTTCAGCCTCTGGGTCTGCCATGCAGGCTCCAGGCTGTGGGGGTAACGGGGGTAAATCCTTTACCGGGGCTGGTGGCGGGTCATGCCCTCCCACGTGTGAGTAGTGTTGACTTGAATGATCTTGTGGATGGCTGGGCGGGAAAAGACTACTGGAATCGTCAGAGTCCAGATCCGCTGTGATGGAAGGACACTCCTCCGTACTGGGGGGGGCGTCAGAGCCCGTGGCCGTCGGGAGGGAGTCGCTAACTGATGTGGGTGGAGTTTCCTGGCTGTAGGTTGAAGGGCAGTCGCTGCTGCTTTGATCCTGCGAGTGGTTGTTGTTGTCGGAGACGTTGCCGGTGGCGAGGCCGGGGCCAACGTGCTGCTGATGGTTTTCCGGATTCTTGGGGTGCTGGAACTCACAAGGGGACACCAAGCAGAGGTCCACATCATGCGGAACATCCGAGATGAATTCTGACATCCCGTGGATGTGTTCCTCTGTTCCATCACCGCTGGATCTCAGGGGTAAGGCCGTACCCGAGTTGGAGTCGGAGTCACTAACGTGTCCGTTGGAGTAGACTCGGTCTCCCATGGTGCCTCTGGGTGACCCTGCTGCGGCCGGCAGCATTTGCTCTAATGAAAAAGACAGGGAGTCATCGACCTCTGTAGAGTGAGGAGAGCCGACCTCAGCCGGCATGGAGGTCATGGTGGGGGAGGAGTCCGGCATAATGTCTCTGAAAGGACTGAGTGTCAAAAGACTGGACTGCTTGTCCTGAGAGGACGAGGAGTTTTCCAGACCTTCCCTCAAGGAGCTCAGGTCTGAGGTCCTGCAAGAACCTCCCAGGTTATAATCCTCAAAGCCCAGGCCGGATCCTCTCGCCCCGAGGCTGCTGTCGTCAACTAAACCCAGAACGTCCCCTTCAGGGGACTGTCCCGTACAGTTAGAGGCAGAACCTGCAGGAGACCCCGGGGCCTTTTCCTCTAAGTTTGTGCATAAATCATCAGTTCCGTTTCTCTGTTCAGCCGGAGTGAGATCTAAGCTAACACTGAGGTCCCCCTTAGGAGTCCTCGCGACAAGTGAGGAGGCGCCGCCCCCGTCTCGGTCCGTCTCCATACAGCGAAACTTCTCTGGACTCTCTACTGTCAAAGTCTGGTTCCCATCAGCCTTTGCTCCATTAGTATTTGTGACCGCGGCGGGCCTCGCGTTGTGACCGCTGTTGCCGTTACCATCTTCCAATCGAAGTCTTTCAAATTCAGCCGTCATGTCTTCAGGCGTGGACACTTTGGAGCGATCTGCCTCCTTCGGGTTTTCCTGATCCCTGGACCCTGGCTTACCTTTAGTCCCTTTACTCGCAGGGTCTTTCTTTGAAAGAGTCCCGTCTCTCTTGAGAGTCCCGCCCTTACCCAAAGCTTTCTTTACTTCTGTACTTGCTGCTCTCTTCAGTTCTCTAACAGCTGGCTTTGTCGTCTTCTTCTCCTCCGTTTTCCCGTCCTTCTTACCGTCTTTCTTTGGTTCGGGTTTGACGTCTTTCTTTGGTTCAGGTTTGACGTCTTTCTTTGGTTCGGGTTTGACGTCCTTCTTTGGTTTCGTACTTACTGTTTCCTTTTTTACCACTTCCTTCTTTTTCTCTCCGCTTTCTTCTTTCTTCATATTTGCAGCAGGAACCTTCTCGTCCTTCTTTTTCACTTCCTTTTTCTCTTCTTTTGATGCGTCTTTCTTTGGAAGAAGCTTTTCGACAGGTTTCGGAGGCTTTGATTTTGCATCAGCATCCTGTAGTTTGGGCTTTTCTTCCCCGTCCTTCTTCTCTTTTGGTGCAGCGTCACCTGCCTTTGGCTTCGTTTTCACCTCCTGTTTTTTGACGTCCACTCGTCCGAGCTTGTCTTTCTGCAAGGCACTGCTGGGTCTGAGGTCCTTGGACTGGGACTTAAGGCTTTCCCGACTCTCTGCTCGTTTGGGTTGTTTCTCAGTTTTGGATGTTTCTAGGTCCTTCAAACACACAACCGGATGTCTGAGGAAATCTAGATGTTTGAGCTTCTCGAGTCCATCCAGGATTTTGGCCTGCGGTGTGCACCCCGGGAAGAGGACACGGATGATCTTCTCCTGAGGGCTGGAAGGATGCCAGACCAGCAAAGCACAAATGGAAACAAGGCATGGTAGTGGAAGATCTGAGCCCTTTACATTTGATCCGTTGTTTGGCCAAGTCTGCATTAAAGCTTCAAGGTTCTTGCTGCCGCTCACTGGATTCAGCGTGTACAGCTCCAGACGGCCGACTCCCATCTTTTGAAACAAGATAACTGGTTCTATACTGGGTCCGCTGGACCGGATGAGGGGTTCAGGTTTGATTGCCAGTCTCTGGAGGTGCTGCAGAGTGAGCGCCACCTGGTCACAACTCCGCAGCTCGCTGGGATCTCCCTGTATGGACTTTAATCTGTCGGGAGCATTGAGGAAGACCACCCCGATCTCAGGAGAGATGAGGTTTTTCATCCAGTCCTCTTCAGTCTGGGATCCAGCAGACTCTTCCTCCTGCTCAGCTACTTTCCTCCACAGCAGACTGTTCAGCCCGGGAAGATTGTCCACACCAACGTGGGTCAGGAGCACAGAGTCGATTCTGTCCAGGTGACGAACCAGTTTCCAGAAGCAGGAGCGGGGATCCGAGCCACCGTTCACCAGGACGTTAAAACCATTCACAGCAAAGAAGGCAGAATCCCCCCTCCCACCGGGGAAGATGTAGCAGCAAGGCCGCGAGAGCTTCAGGAATCCGACGGTGCTCGGGGGCTCCAGGAGGTCGAAGGGGGACTCGGGCTCCAACGACTCAGACAGGTACTCCGTGAACTCCTGCAGACCCTCCATCTCTGGGAGGACCAGCGGAGGGTTGATCTGGATGTTTATGAAGTCCTGCAGGTTGTGTTTGTCCAGCACAGGGTCCTTCCAAAGGCCGACATTTGGACAGCTGAGGGTGAGGCTGGCCTTCACCGCCGGGTCCGCAGAGCTCAACAACTCTCCGACCTGCCGGAGAGAAACCACACGGTCTTATTCTGGACATTAAAACGGTCGAACGCCTGCGATCGGCTCAGCACGCCGCCACCTTCTCTCACCTGTTCGTCTGCAAATATCTGGATGAAGTGTTTGAGAGAGAAGCAGCCTTTCTGTAACACGATGTCTCCGCTGTCCTCCACACACTGACCGGCTAGAACCAGCAGTTTGTGTCGGGACGAATCGCAGACCAGCCGCCGCACCTGGGCACACAAACAGGAAGCACACCTTAGCCACACACCTGCTCACACAGACCCACCATACTACGGTCTGTAAGTGGCGTCATATCTGCTGCATCGCTCTGCACCTCCTGAAATCTATCGGGGACTACATGACCTGCAGGACTCCAGGATCCAGCAAGTGTTTTCAGGTTGTTAAAGAGCTTCTGTTCTCACCTCTGAGCAGACGAAGTCGTGAGCCGGATTCACCACAACCTGAGTGTCCAGAACGTCTCCGCTGTGCTGCAGAGTGCGCTGACCTGCAGGAGACACGGCAGCCGGGTACAGACATGTTAGCAGTTAGCTTCCAGCTAGCGTTGCGTCCCCCCCCCCCTTCCCCTCATGGATAACGTCGCACGTCACACTTCCTCTCTGACCTTTAGAGCTCAGGAAGGTTGTGTGACGGTAGAGTTTGTGTGTAATAGTGACAGACTGATGAAACACTGAGGTCACTGTCTGGCATTGTCAGCGCTCAGGAGGCCCACAAACAGGAAGTGTCTTTGCACACGTCTGCGGCGGCCTATCAGTGAGCTGCTGGTGAGTTTTGGTGAAAAAGTGAGTTTGGAGCCCAAAACGTCCTCAGTCACCGTCGTCTGTTGTGAATGTGAACAGGCTCCTCCTGCCTGACCCTCGGTGTTAAACAAATCTGACCCTGCTCTGCTTCAGACAGCAGAAAAACACCTGATACACGTTCCTGCTGACAGAACATGCGTGTTAGACTCTGCAGGATCACACGGGACTGGTCCTGCTCTCCAAATATCAGCATCGGCCAATGAAAAACCCAAATCTCTCGACCCTTAGGCCCCGCCCACACTACTGCGTTTTCAAATTAAAACAGACCTTCTGCTACGTTTGCACCTCACGTCCAGACTGAAACGACGAAAATGAAGACCTAAAGCGGAGAAGTTTGGAAACGCTGCCGACCCTGTTTTGCGCTTCAAAACTCCGGAGGGCGTTTTAGTGAAAACGGAGAACTTTAGAAACGATGACGCTCACGCTCGGCTCTCTGATTGGGTCTTGCAAAGCAGAAACACGATGCTGCTGACCGGATTTTTGACATCGTATTTTTATGTACGGTGCAAATAAAACTTATTTCCCTACACTTGTGCTGTGCACGTCACCGTCTACTTTGCAACGACTCCCAGTCTGTTTTCCGCCGCCACACTCCCGAGTTACATTCATTAACAGTCCCAGCTCCTTATTGGTGCATGTTTAAAAAAACCTGTCTGATGCTTCATCTGTATTTATTCATTCATTCTTTTGCCAAATCTTCTGTAACTACATACAGAACATCTGCTTCATGTTTACACCAGCACGCCATCCCCTCTGATACGCAGCTAAAAACGCTGCTGTGGACGGCGATCGTATTCGTTTTAATTCTCCGTTTGTAAACTGAAACGGAGCGGTGTGGGCGGGGCCTGAGTGTGAAGGGAGCGAGACTCCTGTCCAACCCAAACTCCAGCAAATAACCAGCAGGTTAGAACGACGATACGCATCAATTCTGAATACTTTCAACGGTTTTAAGATTCCTTTTCCACACTATCGAAACTGAAAAAGCGCTTCTCTTCCTCGCTTGCACGTGTCCTTGTGATTGGACGCTAGCTGTGAGTGGTGGCAAGTCCTGCCTAGCTGTGCTGTGATTGGCTATTAGCCTACTCACTGACACTTCTGATATTGAAGATAATGTACAAACAACTTATTATAAATCTTCATAGAGGAAGTGCGACTCATCTTACTCCTTGTAAATGTGACTTCTCAGTAAATCGTGTGTTTAACAGTTTTTCAGGGAGCGTCACACTCCGTTCTGAGCCAAATAACAAAAGAGGTAAGAAGATTTAAATGCAATAAAACAAACTGTATGATGAAACTTTGGAGCATTCAACACTTAATTTGCTGCCTTCTGGACCAGTTTATGGTGGAAATGTTTTCATTTATATTTGGGAAACAACATTCAGGTGGTAATTGATAATTCAGAATATGTACAGCGTCCCCAGTGAGGTTGGGTGTCCTTTAAAATTTTACGATACCCCGACCCTTAAAGTGACACCAACTTCTTCATTACCTTATTCGATACCTCGACTAAAAAGCCCCCTGTAGAAGCCACAGCAGCTGATTGGCAGCCTATTATTATTTTTATTGTTGTTATGGACACGCAGGGTGATGCATTTTATTTTTTCTTGTTTTAAATAACTGTCACATTAAAGTTTTGGGAAACTGCGTCAGATCCTCCTCATCAGTTCGTCCTCACGGCTTGTATTACAGGGAGAAAGAGTTTTTCATGTTTGAATGGAGGGAGGAGGAGTTTAATTGTTTAGTGACCAAATAAGGAAAAACAAATTTAAGGTGATTTTTTTTTGATACGTGTTGAAAGTAAACCAAAAAATATTTTGTCAACTTTTGATCATTAAACTGAGGTGAGTGATTTTTCCTTTATGGTTAGCCGCAAACCTCCGAAAACGAGTCAGAGTCTGTTTGAACGAGTCAGTAAAGACTCTCAGAGTAAAGAGAAGCTGCAGGTCAGCAACGCATGAAGCGGCTGCAGCCGGATGCTCCGTCAGGAAAATCAGCCGCGGCGCCACGAAAGCCTTTAAACTGATGCAAAGAGCTAATAAAAACGTACAGAGACGTGTTGAATGATTCCACAAGATGAAACCAAGGGAAAGCCGAGCTCGTGGCGATGAACAGTGACGAAGCCGCGGCTGTTAAAGTCAGCATGGACTGAGCGTGTGCAGGAACATCAGGAGAAAGAAAGCTGCTCTTCTTTTTCTTTGTGTTGTTTGCAAGCAAAACCATACAAATAGTTCTTTGCTGCGATCAGGCTACAGAGAGCATCGACTGAAGTTTGACGGGAGACGTTTCAGGGTGTATCCAGGAATCCTGATGTAAAATTCAAAACCTTTTTCAGCATATTTTAAAATCGCTGCGTCACTTTGAGCTGTAACCGATTAAATCAGCCTCACACCTTTAAAAGGGTCATTTTTTAGTTTTTAAAAGGAATTTAAATATATTCATAACATATTTATTGCCTATGTCATCAGGTTGTAACGCCACCTGAAAATTGAGCCGTTCACCAACTTTCTCAGCTGCAGCCTGAACAGTTTTCTATGTGAAGGTCAGATTTCCTGCGAAAAGCAGCTGTCTTACAAAAGCTGTGACGTTCATGTTCGCAACATCACAGCAGATCATGTGTAACTTTGTGATTTAGTTGGTTTGGACTAGATAATGTGAGCTTGCCTGCAGTGATTTGAGTGCAAACTCTCATCGACCACCTGAGGAACTGGTCTACCTGAGAGTCTCCAGCCTTGATTTTGGGCTACTAACTCGTCAATAATCAGAACTTTTTCTGCAGAACATTGAGTTCAACATTTATAAAACGTTTGTGGCAGCACATCAAACTTATTTCACGTCACTGTTCAGGTGGCCGCAGAGCGATCGGCCACCCGGGTTAATCCCGTTACTCCTGATCGCCACTCCGACTATGTTTTGGATGATTACCATTGAGGGTCCGGCGAGGAGGGAGGTTACAGTCGGCTGTAAATCATTTTCCGGTTTGCACGGATCTCTTTCTTGGAGCGTTTCAGAGTGAACTAGGCGCTCGGTAGATCTCTGCGCCTAACGTTAGAGAGACGAGTCACAGAGTCGCTGCTCTCTGCCTGTCGAGTAGTTTTGGCTGTGTGTTATAAATAAATAAGTTCATCTACACTTTTAGCAAACAAACATTTGGACAAACAGGATTTTCACATTGAAAAAAATATCTTCAAAATTTAATACCTTGTAAAATGGTGATTAAGACTTTAATACTTTTTAATGGCCTTAATTTTAGCAAAAGTGATTCATCACCTTTTAAGACTTTTTAAGACCCCGTGGACCCCCTGTGTTTGGATTCTACTCGATACCCGTCCCTGGTCCCTGATGTAAAAGATCCACGACGTTGGGAAGCTGCAGTGGTGACGCACGGCTGCTGCACTTTAGTCTGAATAAGGTCAACAGTAAATAAACGGATGCTGCTCTGCTGTTAACTTCACTTAACTTCTAACATCAGTCGATTCAGTAGTTCTGTAAGTCCGTGTTAACTTTCCTCCGTGATATCAACACAGCCGCAGAGCTAACGTAGCGGTCCTGGTCACTGAGCACCAGACCCAGAGCCGGGCTCAGCAGCCTCCCAGTCAACACGGACCAGGACTCTGACTCCAGGGGCGACGGAGACACGGCAGGTTCAGGCGGGGACAGGATGTCCCACAAGACTTAAATATAACAGTAATCTTTAGTAGTGTCTTTCCTCGACGGGCTAAACGTTCAGGTGACGCCCTGTTCTTCGACGCTGAACACACCCTGCAGGAGTCCTGAACTTTCCGTCTTTGACGAGACATAAAAAACAGCCGATACCGCAGCAACGCTGTAACTGAACACGGTAACCGGCCACGCCTGGTCCTGCGTCCTCTGACAGAAACGGACTTCCTGCAGAGAGACAAACTTTCCCCTCTTCTCTACGAGGACACGATCTCCGTCCCGCCTCGGTCCTGCTGGAGCTCAGTTTAAATCCCTCTGCTTTTAATGTGAAAGGCCTCTGACAGGAAGTCAGCTGACCTTTGACCTGCCGGAATACAAAAGGGACACGTCAGTGGTCTCACCTGGGACGTCCTCCGACAGGAAGGCCGAGTGTCTCGACACGAAGAGTTTCAGCTGCTGATCCAGAACAGGAACTTCCAGGTCTACAGGCCAACACCGCACACCTGGAACACACACACACGTACACGTGAAACCTATTGGTCACGTCACAGCGGAGAGCTGACCAATCACAGAAGCTCATCTGACCTCCAGCTACACAGCAGTTTCTGTTATGTTTCTACTGATCTCCTCTGATCTCAGTCCCAGTGGGGACACAGAGCAGCTCGGAGGTCAGTTTACATTAATATCACAGGGCCCCGCGTGCCGACATGCCCACATACGGGCTGAACTG
>JAPMOB010230438.1:0-20249 GCA_029875015.1 Lepomis gibbosus
AGCATGAGTGAGATGTCTCACCAGACAGCCCTTCTTGCTGAGGCGAAGCGAGAAGAGGTGCTTATTTTGAATGGTGTATGCGCTGTAGCGCAAGCTATTTAAGAGCAGGTGGGTCCACTAGACGCAGACACCACTATCACCAGCCAATCAGGATTGGCGTAATGAGATAAATGCTTCTGAGGAATACGCAGGGAGGCGCATCCCATAGTGAGACATCTCACTCATGCTACTCTGAGAACCGGGGTTACGCAAGTAACCTAAAGTTTTTGACCAGTAGCACTAAAGAGCAGTTTTCTTATGAGTGGGCCTCCATTTTGTTTTTATCATGCAGTCACAGAAGCTTTCCAGTGCTGCGATTCAAATCCTGTCACTGGTAAAAGCTATTCCAGTGACTGACAGTTGATGGCAGTAATGAGCCAACAATCACAGCAATCGTAACAAAGGCCTTTGAAACATCTAAAACAAATTTAAATTGTGAATGTTTTTGGGGGAAGGAAAGGCAGGAAAAGCAACATGTTTGTTTAACCCCTAAGAAACACACACAAACATTGAATGTAAACATAACTTTTGTTTCTTCACCAAACTGGTTATCTGATCCTGTTTTAGGATTAATCTTGAGATGTTATTGATGTTAAAGGCATTTCCTGTCCTTGCTCTAACCCTACTGTCAGGAAGCTACTTCTAAAGTGACTGGTCTTTCCATAATAAGTTTTATGCATAGACAGTTTGCTGATATTCAGATTTCTTTGTTGCATTAATGTGTTTTACTTTTTATCATCTATTTTATGTGAAGCAGTTTGTTGGTAGTGTTGGTTTTGAGAAGTCCTACAAAAACAATCTCCATTATCATATTACTTATTGTTTGAGTCATGTCTCACTTGCCAACCAAAACACCAAGGTAGTGGTTATCTGTTAAAGGCTTTAAAGTGTATCATGTAAACTCTAACTCATCCTAGTAAAGCAGGGATGACTGGAGAGCTAAAAAAAAGAGTAAGAGTCATAGAGAGACATGTAAAAAGAGAAAAGAGTCACTTAAGCGGTACAGAGAAAGAAGACAGATTTGATATAATTCCCATAGCACCATACACACACAAAAGCTGCAATGGGGCAGGAAACATCACTTAGCTGCCCCTTAGCTGTCACAACTCCATACTAGATTATACACACACACACACACACACGGAGTGCGTGTATTATTGTGTTTGTTGAAAAATGTTTTTTGAGAGATAGAAATGAGCCATTCAACCCAGAACACACACATTAAGATACACACATTTTCATACACATAACATGCAGTTTCTGTCAAACTCATTCATATATTTTCTCTCTTTCTCACACATGCACACATACATGCACACTGCACTGAGAGAGCTATTAAAGAAATGTGTTGAGCTCACACCAGCTCGCTGACAGCTCGTCTCTTCCTGCTCCACCAGGGGAACAGACAGACGAAGGAAAACACTAAAGCACCTTAAAGGCACACTCTGCTCAACTCTTATTTTGTCTGATATTTTATTGCACAGTAAAACAGGGGAAAGGTGGAAGAGAGTCATATGTAAACAATCGATGTAATGGTGCTCAAAGGTCATCAAAGATTTCAAAGGTGTATGCAGTCACAACAAGTTCACTGAACTTAAAGGGAGAGTGATTCTGCAGGATTGCTAATATTTGAACTCAACTGCTAAACAAACACCCCCCTCTCTTCGGTGCTTCCTCAGAAGCTCTGCCAACCAATTTCAAATCTCAGTGTTGAAATACCTATGCCATTGCCTGGTCATATCTCTTTCTTCTCTATTTATACTCATGAGAG
Organism: Lepomis gibbosus; assembly: GCA_029875015.1. Classification (NCBI taxonomy): domain Eukaryota; kingdom Metazoa; phylum Chordata; class Actinopteri; order Centrarchiformes; family Centrarchidae; genus Lepomis; species Lepomis gibbosus. The sequence continues at coordinate 1,811 of JAPMOB010230438.1, forward strand.
CTTTTCTTTCACAGCTACATTTACAAAGCCATGAAAAACAAGTACAATCATGTCTTAAGGATTTTCATATTGATTTGGTACCAAAGTATAAGTTCTCATGACATCCCTATTCAGAGCACACACAAAACGGAGAGCTAGTGAATTGTGAGGACATTTTTTGATAAAGTTAACAAAAAATCAACCAACTCAACAACCAAGCATCAAGCCATCAAAATGTATTTTTGCCCTACTACTAACTACTACCAATACTACTAATAATAAATAATATTACATTTTATTTGTGATGCACTTCACATTTGAAACAAATCTCAAGTGCTACAGATAAAACCATAAAAGCAAGGTAAAAACATTTATATAAAATAAAGATAAAAAACACGGTTAATTAAAACTCATACTTTCTGCTAAACAATAAATGTTTTAAGACCTTTTTTAAGGTCTTAAAACATTTAAGGCGATGTGGTTGTACTTTCACACTCATCAGAAACCTTGCAGCAATGTTCTGAACCATGGACTGCTGGTTTGTGGACTACTGTTTTGAACTCTCGAGTTTGCCCGATAGGCCTCCGCCATGTTGAGTTTTTGCAACCAGCAGCACTGAACATGACCGTATTTGGACGAAACGGTGGAGCCAATGGCTGTGTGCAGAGCTAGCTAGCTTGCTTAGCTAGGTGCATCTAGCCCCGAGGGGTGGTCTGCACCCCTCTGGGTGGTGCGCCCGGAGCAAGGTCTGGTGTTAGGACAGGAAGTTCTTTCTCTGCTGAGCAAGGGGGCCGTGAAACGCGGTCCCCCGCCAGTCAGAAACTCCGGGTTCTACAGCCGGTACTTCCTGGTCCCCAAGAAGGATGGAGGTGGCTGAACCGGTCTCTGAGGAGATTCAGGTTCAAGATGCTCACCATCTCTGCTATCGTCAATCACATCCAATCCGAGGATTGATTCGTCACAATCGATCTCCGGGACGCATATTTCCATGTCGCTATCTGTCCTTCTCACAGGAAGTTCCTGAGGTTCGCCTTCAGGAGCGTGGCTTACCAGTATCGGCTTCCTCCATTCGGCCTAGGACTCTCCCCTAGCACATTTACCAAGTGTATGGATGCAGCGCTGGCTCCACTGAGGCTCCAGGGCAACCGGATCCTGAACTACATTGACGACTGGTTCATTCTGGCCCGGTCTCGAGAGTTGGCGGTTCGGGATGTTGTTCTCCCCCATCTTCTGTGTTTAGGGCTGAGGCTCAACGCGAAGAAAAGTGTTCTGGCGCCCACCCCACGAAATATGTTTCTGGGGGTGGTTTGGGATTCGACGACAATGCGGGCACAGCTGTCTCCCGCACGCATCGCAACCATTTTGGCCACAGTAAAGGGGGTGAAGATCGGCCATACCGTCACTGTCAAAAACTTTCAAAGTGTGTTGGGTCTCCTGGCGGCTGCGTCCAGCGTAATACCTTCAGGCCTGCTGCACATGAGAGCCCTGCAGTGGTGGTTGAAGACCAAGGGGTTTTCTCCGAGGCGAAATCCGTTCCGCCCGATTAGGGTTACACGCAAATGCCTTCGTTCCCTATTGGTGTGGAAGAACACTTGGTTCTTGTCCCAAGGGCCCGTCCTAGGGGCGTCATGTCGCCGGCTGGTCGTTTCGACAGACGCTTCCCTCACGGGCTGAGGCGCGGTCATGGCCACTTTGCAAGGGGGTCCTGGCAGGAGTATCATTCTACGTGGCACATCAACTGCCTCGAGATGCTGGTGGTGTTCCAGGCTCTAAGGAGTCTCCTGCCCGATCTTCAAGGCCACCACGTCCTGGTCCGTTCCGAAGTGGAGTGTACTCCACCTGGTGTAGAGACCGGGCGGGTGGTGGACCCAGTTACCTGCCCGGTGCTTCAGGTGCTTGAGTTCCTCCAAGACATTTCTCCGATTCTCTGCTGGCCTTTCCCCATCCACCCTCAAGGTGTACGTGGTGGCTATTTCGTCCTTCCACGCCCCTCTGAGGGAGGGGTCCTTGGGGAAACTTCCTTTGGTCGTACATTTCCTCCATGGAGCCAGGAGGATGAGACCTGCAACTCACTCCAGGATTCTCACCTGGGATCTGGCGGCCTCTCGAGCCCTCCTTTTGGGGGCTTCACTACAGGATGTCTGTGATGCGGCTGGCTGGGCCACTCCACACCCGTTCATCCCGTTTCTACAGTCTCGACCTTCCTTCTGCACCTGGCACCAGTGCGCTCTCCTCCTAGTCGTGCCCACTGGTTGCTGCACACTGGGGCAGGCGGGGTTTCGGCGCGGTTTAGTGGGTATCTCATTCCCATAGTGTCGTAACCGACACAGTTGGAGTTACGTAAGTAACCCTGGTTCCCCGAGAAGGGGAACGAGACACTGTGTCGGTTCTCCACACCTCACCCCGCCTGGAGCGCCTGCTTCATAGTTAAAGCTAATGAGTATTGTGTGCCGGTGTGCTTATATACACCTCCCGCTATCCCGTCACACTCAGCCCTGCTATGTCTAGAGGCGTTCCCATGTAGAATGGTATGTAGTGTCGTAAACGACGCTGTGCCTGTTCCCCTTCTCGGGGAATCAGGGTTACATACGTAACCCAAGACGTTTTGAGTCTTCTCTAATACAATATAATGTTCATTTTGTAAATTATGGTCCCATTTAGAGGAAAATAGAATATAAAGCAGAGTATGCTTCAGGGCGGGATTGATGATAGTTGACAAGTTGCTACCATGGCGATCTGTCATTCAGGCTTGAGACGACTCGTTCACACGGCACTGTGTAAACTTAACCAGCACCGTTGAAAAATCTTATTAGGAGTTGGCTGTTTGCTTTCTCTGGTGAGTACATTTAGTTTTTAGACTGCTGTTCGCTAGACAAAGTTATCAGCCCCGTTAAAATGACATTAACATGAGTTACAGTTGCACCTAGCTAAGCAAGCTAGCTAGCTCTGCACATGGCCGCAGCTCCCCCGTCTCATCCAAATATGGTCATGTCCGGGCACTTCCTGGTTGCCAAAACTCATGGTCGCGACCTTTCAGCCAAACAAAATGGCAGTCCACAAACCAACGGGTGACGTCACAATGACTACGTCCATTTCTTATATACAATCTATGTTTAAACAACTTGAATGCCAAGCACAATGTACACGCCATGTTGGAAATACAATCTTGTTACTTTTATCTTAAGGTGGGGTAACATCATCTTAATTGGTGTGTGGGTAAATCTTTCAAACTTGAAAAAAGTCTCAAACAGTTATCTACCACAACCACTGCAGTTTTCTTTTCTGTGTTGTAGGTAGAACTATAATTGACGTTGTGTCATGTGGACTCACCCAGCGTCTGTCCAGCAAGCACCCTGCCGTTCTCCCCAATCACAGCCCCCCTGGCGTGCCTCTCACTGGCGTACTGGACAAAGGCGTAGCCCTTGTGCACGGAGCAGCCCAGCACCCGGCCATACTTAGAGAATATGCTCTCCACATCTGACTTCTTCACCACTGCTGTGTTTAGGTTGCCAATAAACACCCGGGAGTTGATGGACTTTGGATCGGTCTTGTTGGTCACATTGCTGGTCTGGACCTTAAGCGACATGCTGGAAAGATGGGCGAAGGAAGCGACTGAAATACTGATGAACTGGGAGGGAGAGACGCAGAGGGATTGGGATCTGAAGAGAATAAAAGGGAACAGATAACTGGTGTTAGTAACAAAAGATAATGGAAGACAGCTGCAACCCACCACCTCACCACTGAACAAAAATCAGCAAATGAGCAATAACTTTCATTATTAAAAATATAAGTGTTTATGTACTGTTCAAACAGGCATCAATAGTTTGGTGCATAGATACAAGTCATGCTTTTGCAAGAATGACATATGATGTAAGATTTTTTTTAATTTTTAATTTTTAATTATAAAGTTGTGTTAGGGCCACTGGAACGCCATCCACATTCATTCCAGATGTGTGACCTAAAGTGAACTTTTATCATGAAACTGAGCCATTGAATTCAGGCTCCCATAATCCTCAGATATTCACACCCAGCTTTCAGATACCACTGGTCAGTCACCAGGTCAATAAAAGGGTCAGCTGCTCTTTGTTGCTCTCTCTTTTTCCTGAGCTCATCTTCACTGCAGCTCTCTGAACCTTGGCTCGCCCCTCGGACCTTAGGCCAGAGGTCTCCTTTACTGTGTAGCCTGCTCTGAGCAGACACACAGCAAGACAGAATGCTCTTTCTTATGGCATCAACACGAGAGCCTGCCTAACACACGTGCAAACAAGCTAAGTTAGAGCCAGCAGCTACAACACAAAGTCTGCCAACTAACTTTAACAAGCAACAGGAACAACTAAGCAAGTTAGTGCAAGGTAACACTAAGGAGAACAAAGGACAGAGCCATCAGACTTCCTCTGATCTGCACAAGCCGACACTGCAAAGCAAAGACTCATCAGTACCAATTTTCTTTCCCACTTGGCTCATCCACAAAGGAACCACCAGTTCCACGTTAGACATTGCATTAAAAACTGACTCTCTTAACTTGACACTGTTAGCTTACAGATTACATAATATATACTTAAATATGGCCTTAAACACAACCATGCACGACAGAGAGGAATTTAAAAGCAATAATTATTATTTGAATTATTAATCAGATTTCAATTTAATAGTTTAGTGTATTTTATGAGACAAAGTGAATAGTTGTTTTCCCTTCTGTAAAGGTTGTGCCCCAAGTAACATTATTACTGTAATTAAAGTAATTATTTAGTGCTACTTTTGATCAGTCTGAAATTGAATTAATTAAATTGCAATTGCCCCTTCAAACCATCTGAATTCATTCAATTGGTGCTCACCATCATCTACTGTCACAGAATATGTGATTGTTATGCTTTGCTTTCACATCACAAATCAACTGCGATCAATATGGACATACTGCTCTCAAGCAATGAAGTCATATTTCCACAGTACATGAAGGCACTACAACACAAGCCTCTCTTTTAATAATCAAACACAGACCAGCTTGCAGCATTTTTTCTTAAAGATTCATGAATGAAAAGGAAACAATTACTTCTTTAAGTAAGTGATAATCAGTATTGAAGGGACTGGTACTACAGTGCTACATTTAGTTAGTCCTACAAATAGAGACTGTTCAAAGTTCATTATTCGCGACCTGTGCCTATTCAACTCATTACTACTGGAAGTCCTTCAATTGAAAGGGATAGAACAGCTCCAGTCAAATCTCACTTTGCATTAACGCAAGAGGAAAACTGATTAGAATAGTTACAGCAGACCATACCATCGCTGCTTCATCACATGAGACAAGCTGAGTCAATCACAGAGCAGGATTTGAAAACCAAATGTAGTTTTTATCCATATCCTCACCAATTCCTCCTGTGCCAATTCCCTCCATCCACATAACTGATGAACACAAGCTGAGATGACAGAAGAAGAAGGAAAAGATGGAGAGGAGGAGGGGTAGAAAGAAGGGAAGCACTGGTGTAAAATTAAGGAATGACACAGGAGGTTGACTTAAATTCAACTTCTAGATGAATTAACACAATTAATTAAATGATAACAACAGTTATGTTACTGATTAAATGCATTTTTACACTAAAGTCATAGTTGGAATATGGTTAATTATTAACAGTCATTGGGTGGAATGTAAAATGTAAAACAACGTTAGCCCACATCATTGGTTCCTAACCTTTGGGCTTGTGACCCTTTAAAGTGACGTAATATTTTCTTGTGAGGTTCTGTCATCTTCTGAGCTTAGTGTTGACGTTGAGCTGTTAACCAAACCAAACCATCTCAGATTGATTGATTTGAGGAATTAGGCCTGAAGAGGTGAAAATATCCTTTATTTTAAAAGAAAGACAAAACTAGATAAAGGAAAATTATTTAGATTTTTTTTTCTCTTCTCTTTAATCCTTAAATGTCTGTCTATGAGGACATCCATCCATCCACACTCAACCACAAAACAGTGGAGTGATGTGCACAGTGCACTCAACCATGATGCAAAGACAACTAGTAAGTGACTTTGATTTGTGATTACTGGGGGGGATGACTAATTTGAGTTTGGTAGGGTAGGTGCCAGTTTACATTATCATATGTGTAAGACAGACCAGTATAAACATGAAATATCACATGACATATATTAATGGATTTTTAAAAAGAAATATGCCATCCATAATGACTGGAAAATGCCATTAATCTACATAGCAAAACCATGTTTTTGTGTGTTTCTGATTGTAGTTGTGCTGGTTCACATAATCAGAAAGAATATGACAAGAGAAAGCTTTTCAACACTCAGAGATGATAAAAAGCATTTTTTTCTCCTGTGTTACTAAATGTGAGTACATCTTCAGATACAGGCTAACAGTAATACTAACAATGCTAGCCCCGGTTGCTACATGCTACAGAATGCACATTTCAGTTGATAGAGCAGTCCTGCAGAGCTGCCCATATTGCTGCATAACAAAGCAGGCAGAGTGAGGTGATCTCAGGTGAGGAACCCAACACCCAGATGAAGGACTTAGCCATTCTCAGGCTGACTCTTACGCCAAGTCAGATTTTCAAAGACTGCTGTAAAGCTCCAGGGGATTGTGTCTCACTTGAAACATGTTTCTTCACTGTTTCATTTCTACTTAGCGTTCAGATAGAAACTTGCCATTTTAAGAAAGCTATGTGAGTCATGTAAATGAGTAAATGACTCATCTAAACCACTGATAGTACAGTAGTGGGAGTCTAGATAAAGTCTGACAGATGAGTCAACAGAGAAGCGATGCAAGAACTTTTCTATCAACACCAGAGGGACATCGGGAGACAAAAGACTCTGGGTGCACATATTGCAGAGATTTGGACTCAATTTACAAAAATGAGGACTTAAAACTTTATTTGAACCTGAGTGATCTAAGACTTGACTTACTTGAGAGATTTCACTTTCACAATTGAATAGTGAAAGTCAAATGATCACCATTAAGCAACCTAAAATACTTCCATCTTGAATTAATTAAAGATATTTTGCCTAACTTGGATTCAGAGACTTGGGACTTGAAACATCTTCGGACAAGAGAGTAGACATGAATTGGTTGAAACCATACAACATCCCTGTCCTCCTGCCCAGGGACTGCACTAACTGGCTGGCCAATGTCCTCACAGACATTTTCACACTTCTCTTAGCCAGGCTGTTGTTCCTGAGACCTTAAAAAAGACCACCATCATCCCTGTGCAAAGGAAGCACTGTGCTCACAGAGCTTCTGCCATTGTGAAAGACCATTTTTACCCATCACACAGCCTGTTTCTGCCATCAAACAGAAGGTTCCACAGCATTTAGTCCACCTCTGCTAGGTTCCGCAACAGCTACTTTCCCTGACCTGTCAGACTTTTGAAAACGCCACTGCAATCCACTGCATGAGCAGCATGCACAGAATCTATAATCAAAGCATACTCAAAAACAAAAGCAAATAAAATATTGTCTGCTGTTTAAAAAGCATCAAAATATTCTGAATATCAAGCTGTTATATATAGTAAAGTGACTCATATATTTACAGTTTATTTGAAATACAAAATGCATGCAGTATGAAACAAAAAATAGAGTCTTGAAATGTAACAAATGACATGAAAGATGTGATTTTTTTGCGTCAGCCATCAGATCAGAAAAAGGAACAAATCCACAGAATAAGCCACACACTCTGTCCAAGCTCATATGCAATCTTTCCAGCTCTTGTGTCACTCTATCCTTGTATAGTTCTCTCCTTTGTTACACAACATGGTAAAAAAAAGTATGTTAACACACAGTCTTTTCACCACTATGTGATTGCTGAACTTGTCATTCCAAATCTCTTCTGGGAGGATTTTCCACCAGATGTTGGAACCTGGCTGCTGGGTTTTGCTCCCACCACAAAAACATAAAACCTGTATAGCAGTCTACATTCCAATTAATGACAGAGTTGTTGGATGGGTTTGTGCAGTCTAGGTTTAATCCACATCAAACAGTAAAAACCCATTTATTAATGTACCTGGCATTTTGCACGGGGGCACTGTCATATTGACACAGGAAAGGCATTAAGGTGTGTTATGCCAGACAACCGCGACTGTACCCAAACACAGACAGAACAGGCAGACTGGAACAGTTTTTTTTAATGAAAGAGCTTACAGGCAGGTGTTGGTAGGAAGGCAGGTAACTAACAGGCAGATGCAGGTCCTGGTAGAGCCAAATACAACAAGCATCTTGGAACATAGCACCTAAGGTGAACTGGCAATTAACAAGCAAAGTCAACAGATATAGTCGAGTGGTTGATGAGGGAATGAACTGCAGGTCACGAGTTGATGGAGTGGGCCAGGCAACTGCAGAGTAAATTCAATTCAATTTCAGTTCAAGTCAGTTATATTTATATAGCACCAAATTACAACAACAGTTATCTCAGAAGGCTTTTCATAAAACAGCAGGTCTAGATCGTACTCTGTGACAATATTTACAGAAACCCAACAGTTACCACCAAGAGAAAGCACTGGGCGACACAGGCAAGGAAAAACTTTGAGCAGAACAGTGGCTCAGGCTAGGTGGCCATCTGCCTCTACCGGTTGGGGGCGAGAGAGGGGGACAGAGAGACAGAGATGGAAGGAGAGAGAGAGGGGAGGGAGGCAGCCTACACAATATGCACACAGAGGAAGAGACAGTAAAGATGATGTTGCTATAGACTGAATGAAAAATGTTACAGATATTTAGTGTTAATGGTAATAATCATAATGTTGATGATTATAATAACAATAGGACTAGTAACAATTATTGGAACAGAGGATGTCGAGCAGGAACACGGGGGGCAGCAGGTGACTCGCAACCACAGATTAAGACTCCACAGCGCCAGAGCCAGAAACACTTGCAGGAAGTGATAGGAGGAGAGAGGAGAGGGACAAAAAGCACACGACTACGGGAAATGGAAGAAGGTGAGTTAGTAACATGCATGAATGGGATGATGTTGCAAACAGAGAAAGAGGAGATTGGAGCTCAGTGCATCATGGGAAATCACCCCAGCAGCCTAGGCATATCGCAGCATAACTAAGGGATGGTTCAGGACTCACCCGAGCCAGCCCTAACTATCAGCTTTATCATAGAGGAAAATCTTAAACCTACTCTTAAATGTGGAGACGGTGTCTGCCTCCTGAATCCAAACTGGAACCTGGTTCCACAGGAGAGGAGCTTGATAGCTGAACGCTTTGGCTCCCATTCTACTTTTGGAGACTCTAGGAACCACAAGTAACTCTGCATTCTGGGAGTGCAGTGCTCTGGTGGGGTAGTAAGGTACAATGAGCTCTTTAAGATAAGATGGTGCCTGACCATTAAGAGCTTTGTATGTGAAAAAAAGGCGGTCCTTGAAATGAGAGAAGTTAAAGCAATTGTGTAGCTGGGTGTGGCCGGCAGGTCATGGGAAAAGGAGGGAAAGTCAGAGGGCATCTGGTGGACAACTTGAGGATGGCACGTCTGGGAAGACAGGGGCAGAGAGCAATGCAGAGGTCTGGGGATGAAAAACTGTGGCTAAAGAGTGGGACTGAAGAGTCAACTGTAACAAAAGAGCCAAACACAACTGTTGCCACAATGCTGGAAGGGTGCTGTAGGATAAAATATAATTTTAGCCTGCACTATTAGATTTATCTTAATTTGAACCACACTAATGGGCCCAAACCATGAAAAACAGACCTAGACCATAAGTAAGTGGATAAGTCTCTATCCGCCTCCGCCAACCTTTGGCCACATCGTGTATGTGTGTTTCTTTCTGCATTTCTGTTTGTGCTTGGCTCCTCTTCTCTCTTTCTCTCCCTCATTAGAAATATCCAGCAGTGAGTCTGGGTTCCAGGAGGGAAGAAATGTTTATGATTCAGCACTGCTGACTCTGTTGCATGTTTGTGTGTGTGTGTGTGTGTATTTTAGAAAAGAAGAGATTTTTACTGTCCGACCTGCATCTCAAAAAAAGTTAAAAGGTTAAAAAGTCAAGTTAAAGCAACTTTGTGTGTGTGTGTGTGTGTGTGTGTGGGTGTGTGGGGGGGTTGATGATCTCTGGTCTTTCCTACCTGACCTTCCCCGTGACGGCCAGAGCCATCCTAAATCTGATTGGTCAAACTCTAATGCATCAAATTCAGCTTTGCCCTGAGGGACCAGTGTGTGTGTTAGCTTCACATTTAGGGAATAACAGAAAGGTGTTGATCCAGCAAATCCAATGTGTGTATGTCAGTGTGTGTGTGTGTATGTGTGTGTGTGCACAGTAAACGGTTATTTATTAAGAAAAGGGTTACATGAAGTTAAATTAAAGCACATATGCTGTACATACACAGGCATTTTCAAGTTTCTACATGGAGTTGTTTATGCATCGCTTCACGTACTTTAGGCTGTTCTCGCTCACTTCTCTATCTCTCTCTATCTCACACACCTACAGAGAAAGGGTTTGTCTACATCCTACAGAGATATGTCTCTGGTGTGTATCATGAGTAATAGTCAATATAGTCAATAATATCAGTATATTACCCCCCCACAACACACACACACACACACACACGCACCAATTAATAAGCTTTAAGAAATAATAAGCCTTGACTGATCACAAAATGATAACATTTCAAGAAATCCTTGAAGAAATCTCCATGTACAGGAATCTACATTAGCATAAGAGTCGATACAAAAAGAAAATAAGCCACAGTTTGTCTAGACTCTCAGTATTAATCAAGCTTTACACCCAGGTGAGTGTTACACGTTATCATTGTAAAGCATCGTAGAAGAAATTGCATTTCCAAAACAAACAGCCTTTGGTGGAAACAGAGGAAAACTTCCTGTGTCTCAGCACTAACACTGTGTACTGTAATACTGTGTACCAAAATGTTATAGCCCAATGATCTCATGCTCTATAAGCGAATTAGCTTTAAAAGTGTCTTCCTTTAGGGCCTCATAGGGTTTGATGATACATGAATACATTAGCATAAAACAGGATAAAGCTTGCAAGCCCTCTAAATGAATCAGAGAGCTGACTTTGTGTTTTTTATGTAAGTTTGGCTTTTAAACTCCAATTAGCTTCACGTAATATTTTTACCATCAAGACTCCATTTTCTAGGAGTACTGATTCTGTACTTGTAAGATAACAATTAAAGTGTAAACTTGTCCAATTCCATTCCTAACAGAAATCCAATGAGAAGATTTACCTCTGCACTCTTGTATATTGGATATGTGGATAGGATAGGAAAGCATCCTGGAATGTGCCACTGCCACCAAATTAATCGTACATTTTTACCCAAATGCTGACAGTTAAAGCTGGCATGTTCCGGCCAGCACAGATGATGCTGCCCAAATCACCAAAATCACTACAGATGCAGAAACAGCTGTAAGAAAGCATGCCACAGTAAGAGCTTTGTGCCCTCCGTCAACACCAATGTAGGCAGTCAACCCAGAGTTTCCTTGATAACCCTGAGTTAAATCTGAGTATATTAAAGTCCCTTCATATTACAGGCCACACAATGCCAGAGTTTAAACCAGCAGATATCTAGACTGTCCTCAAGGGCAAGATGGTGTTGCAAGATTTGAATAACTGCATTTGTAGCTGCCATTTAGTTTGAACCTAAACTTCCTTCCTGAACTGTAGGTTGTCATGAAGCTGGAAAGCAACATACACTCCAGAATCAGTTTTTACATTTATTCATTTAGCCGACGCTTTTATCCAAAGCAACTTCTCAGAGTTCTCCTCTGGAGGAGGAATTAGGGGTTAAGTGTCTTTCTCAGGGGCACAATGGTGGATGGGTCACAGTGGGGGATTGAACCAGGGTCTCTCACAGCAAAGGCATGTGTCTTATCCATTGCGCCATCACCACCCTAGTTTTCACCCCAGTTTTTACCCCCAGTAATCCAGTAAAACCTCCAGTTTTTACTGGATTATGGACATCGTGGACTTTGGACATGCACAAGTTCATCTCACATGGACTTGGACTTTCTTTTGTATGTTACCTCTATCCTGCCTTTTAAACGTTTTTGTTGTTGTTATCCCTTTTATATTTGCAGTGTTCCTTTTCCGCTTGTTACTTTGGTGGGTGTTAATTTTGCCTACCTGATATTGTCTCGCTTTAGTCACTGCTTTGGCACATTTCTAAATGGTGTCCTGCACGCAGTGCCTTTGATAAAATTGACCCTTCGGTAAGCCACGCCCTAAATACACAGCTGGCAAATCACAGTACAGTATAGGACTCGCTCTAACTGAGGTCTGACATTTTCATGGCTGCGCACCATTCACTCTAATGCCAAAGGAGTCGTTTTCTAGCTTTTTTGGCTGTGGTCAAAGCTGTTCCTGGTGCACCTTTAATAATTACAGTCACTACCCAGAGAGGTTGAAAGGAGTACGAATTATTCTCTTTCCAAAACCTAAAATGAATCCAGAAAAATGTCGGCTGTAGATTGTCCCTAAAGTAATGTTAGTAAGGTAACGCTAACTAAGTTACTACTGAATGTAACGCTATAAAGCCCTACTGTTCTGCTTTTTAATGATTGTAATAGTGAAAAGAAAACTACCCAGGAACAGTGTTGATCCTTAATATCCTTGCCCTCTTTTTTTAATCATCATGTAATATAGTGTTTCACTTTTACTAAGTGATCGTAATGTTAGGCTTTAGCTTCTCTCTTTCATTTTTTTAACGTCAGTTTAAGTCAAACCTATAAATGCACAATGCAACTGCAAAATTGTCTGCTTCTTTCTGAGATCACTTTTTCCAAAAATTAGACAATATTTCTCTGGGGAGTGTAGTAATAGACAGTGGCACTGCCATGATAAAGGTCTTGACAACTCTGACAGTTTGTCGGACTTAGCAACAGTAACAGTGGTTTAGCGAAGAGTCAGTTGGAGTTTTTATTAAAGGCTCTTACAAAGAAAGGCATTTAACAGTCCAGCCACATGATAACATGATGGGAAGTGTGTCAAATTAGTATTTAGTATATTCTGTGAATAAATATGTACGTTTGAACTGCACTGTTGCAGTGTTTTGAATTCAGGCTCTGGGTGAACATTTACAGTTTCTTTAACCAAATACATGTTATTTTGGTTCAAGAAATTAGTTTTTCTCAAAAATTTACATATGTAATTGTTGTACTTAAAGGATTTAAGAACAGGTATAATAACATACAAATTACTTAATACATATATAATAAGATAAGCAGATTCTAAAAATGATTATGTAAAAAAGATAAGCAAAACATGTCGAAGCTGTGTATCTCAATTGTGTGTGACCTGCTTGAGTGTATTAAGTTGAATGAACATGAAAACACTGCATACAATAAAGAAGTCATGTTTATTGCAGATAGTAATTAAATACTTACCACATTACAAAATATAATTTGACATGACAAAGTCAGTTCAACAAATAAGAATTCAGTACACTGAACATGAAGACATAGTTTTCGGTAAACTGATTTTAATATGTGTCACTGACATACAACTAGAACTTTTGTTTGTTAGCATTTAGATATGCTCTCCAGGTTCAAAGATTTACATCCAATAACATTTCTACCTTCTGACTTCTGCTTTGAGATGAGAACAAGCAGCTTCCTGGGACCAGCTTTCTAATTAAATGAGTTTTATTTCCTTGGTGTTAAATTAAACTGAAATTGCACACGCACCATGCTGCAGAAAAGGCAGCTCTCTGTGATTCTGTGTATATAGGATTAGCAATTAAAGCTAACACCACAGGTGACTGTGCTGCACAGATTATACAATTGATATCCTTAGGTGCTTTTGGAAATATTACATTTATGACACATGAAAACCCTGACAGTTAAAATGACACAGAGGTCATAGAATGTATGGTGAAAAACTGATTATGTTGATCATTCACATTCTTGAATCTCAAATTGAAAAAATTAATTTATTTGTATTGTCAGATTTAATACTGAAACAGTCACATTTGGTTATTATTGCTTTCAATTTTAAACACTTTGAAAACTACTTTGAGGCAATTTATCACTGAATACACGTTAAAATTCTTCTTTCAATTTATTATTTCTCAAAAACATCTGGGAATCTAGGAAAATAAATTAAGTTTTTTTTCAACCCCAATTCTTCATTTATAATTGTCCTACATAGCGATTCAGAAGACAATTATTAAAACTAATACATTGCAGTGTCAGCTGGCTGATCTCTACTAATTAATTCAACATAAAACAAAATTATTATTAATTAGTGTAAGATTGTTGCAGCATAAAATGTGTTTCCTAAGTTCTCCAGTTAAACATTTGCCAAATTAATTCAGTGTCAGAAAATCAACTTTCTGGGTAACTGTCACACAGAATAACTGGAAAACTTCATGTCACTTCACTTTCTGTCTGTGAAACGTTAAATAAAAATAAGCACTTGTCTGCAAATTATATTATTGCTCTGTTAAACTATATGACATCAGCCTTTGTAAGATTATCTTTGATACCTTTGATCATACCTCTCCAAGGCTTATATATGAACATATAGTGTGATATTTTACATATTTGTCCTGAGGAAAGATTAGGCAGTATACGCTGTCATCTTATGCTTTCCTGTTTCCCTGTTGCCGGCTGTGGCTCAGAAGGTAGAGCGGTCGTCCACTAAGCAGAGGTCGGTGGTTCTAAGGCAAGAAACTGAACCCCAAATTGCTCCAGAAGGCTGTGCCATTGGTGTGTGAGTGTGTGTAAATGTTAATTAGTTTCTGATGAGTAGTTGGCACCTTGGACTCTGCCGTTAGTGTATGTATGTGTGTGAATTGGGTTAATGTAACATGTAGTGTAAAGTTCTTTGCATGGTCGGAAAGGCACTATAAAAGTACATAACATTTACATGTTGTATTGTTGCATCTCTCTATATTGCTTTAATATGCAAATGATTAATTCATGTTGCTCTGTATTTTTAATTTCTGTACATGCTGCCTGCTGCATGTGACACACTGCTGAGGCTAGGTTTAATCTAAAGGGAGCTGCTACTGCTGCTCGCTGGCTGGTTGGCTGGATGGATGGATGGATTGATGGATGGATTGATGGATGGACACTGTTAAGTTCAATGTGATACAGTAATTATTTTGCAAATGCCAACTAACTTCAAGAATTTGAGGCATTTCTGCAGATTTTTCAACCGTAACCATTACAATAGTGATGTGAATTCAAACTGACTACAGACACTGTTCTTCATGAAGGACACAACCAAAAACTTTTAGTCATCCTTCATGCCTATAGGGGATAAATATATACAGTATATTCATTATAAATAAAATATATTTTACATCAACTAAATATGAGGGAAGTGCTGCTTTGAGTCACTTTTTCCTTGGTGGTGTTGCTAAAGAGCTGATATTTACTATTACTGTCATATACTGTATGTTCTTCAGCTGCATGTGGCAAACTGATGTACAGAATCTTATTATTATTATTATTATTATTATTATTATTATTATTATTATTATTATTATTATTAACTATTAGAATAAACAATAACATTCACATATAGTAAACATATTTGAATACTTTTAAAACAAACCAATCAATTTAGATGTAAAAGCACCGTCAATGGTCAACAATAATAGTGGAATATATTTTTATTTTAAATAACTCACAAAGCAAATACTGATCATGTGACTCAGTGAAGTGTTGACAAAAGGAGAGAGTTGCTATTAGGAGGATTTTAGAGAGCAGTGAGGGTGAGCAGAGAGGGTCTGTGGCTCGGCAGGGAGATGATAATGTGAAGTACATCATAAAAAGTTGAGTTTTCAGCCTTGAAGACAAGAACTGACTCTGCCCTCAGCGAGGGAAGGTCATCCCACCACAGAGGAGCCGGCAGAGACAAAGACTTGATAATAATAAATAGAAGAGATGAGACAGCAGTAGCTTCAGGATTAGAGTCACTTCCATGAACTTTGCTTACAAGACAAAGTAGTAATACCGTGATAGAATGAATCACTGTGGACTTACAGTCAATATTCCCACAGCCAACACTGATGTTGATCCATGATCACTGAGGCTCTGATTTATTCACATAGCACTGATTTTTAAAACTATTTGCAATGAAAAGTTTCACTTTCTCTATAAGGGAGACATGGCCTGATTTTATGACAAAACACTAAAAAACAAGCGCCATACATTCTGCAGATACACAGAAATCAATCTAAAATATGAAAAAAGACCTTGAAAGTGACACAAGTGACCTATAATGATTAAAAACACTGAAACAACTTTCCACTAACCTGCAGCCCATTCCTATGAACAACAGATTTCTTAACAATTTATAGTCTTGAATATAGAAAACTATTGGATCAGTTCTTTGTTTATGTCAACTGCCAAACTATTGTTCAGTCATGCAGCCAAGGATTGCCTCAAAGACACATACAATCATCCTACTTGCCATTTACCGAATAACAGTATAAAACAACAGAACAAGCCAATCAGTCTATGTCCATTTTTGGACTTTACCCATGCCTTTAGATGTCTCTGTATATATGTATCTAAATTATCAATCCACTTGTCATTTTTTCTATAGTAAATGGAATAATGAATACTAGTCTTTCAACAAATTCAAAGACAGAAGATCATGTGACCTCTGTTTTGGCCTCTTTTCATACGTTACCAGTCTGCTGAGTTGATTTTAAGATTTTACTTATTACAAAGCACTACATGGACTGGCTTCTAGTTATATTGCTGAAATGCTGCCCGCCCACAAATCAGAGTGCAGTCTAAGATCCATGTGCAGAGTTCCTCGGATTTTTCCTAAATCCTGATTTAGGATAAAATGTGAGCAGGGTTTTGCAGTCAAGGCCCCAAAGCTCTGGAACTCTCTGCCTGAGTATTGGAGGCTTGCAGATTCAGTAACATCTGTTAAATAACTTATCAAAATATTTTAAAATACTCTTTTAATAATATCAGTCCAAATTTTTATTAGTAGCAGTAGTAGTAATCACTATTTAATATGTATCCATTGACTGGAGGTGGGTGCAAGGACAAATACTACAGCCTACTGTAATCCAAAGCAATATCCCAGCAATAAATCCTTTCTCAGGCTGTAGTTAATGTTGTAGTTACACTGTATTGCAGTAGATTATGGCTGCCTTCATGTTAATGTGTCCTCCTCTTGAATGTGGGAGGAGGAGCGTGGTTCAGTTTTTAGACATGGTTAATGGTTGTCAACCTGTGGCAGGATGAGGCCAGCCAACTGAGCTGGAGCCACTGTCACCTTATCACTTTCCAGTAAGAAGGGAAGACAGGTAACATTTTGCCCATTCAGAGCAGCAGTACAGAGGAGGACTGATCTTAACCACCAAGAACATGGTTCTATTCAACACCGTGTTCAGTCAACACTGAGAGACAGAGACAGAGGAGAGAGAGAGAGAGTCAATGTGTTTGGCAGAGATAACAACACAGGCCTGGACAAATGTGGTTCAACAATGGAACAATTTTCTTCTCTAAGAAAATGAGACACAGACTAATTTAGAGTCACAGGGTAATTTGTTTTCAGGTGTTCTCATGGTGTTAGTGTGTAATGTTAAATATCTGACCTTCAAATAGAGACTGACAATTACTAATTTATCTTTACTGTTCTCTCTCAAACACATATGACTGCACTTGTATCCATGCCAGGGCCCTCATTGACAAAACACTTATATGGACAGTACGGACAGTGCAGTACTTATGACAAAAATCATATTCATGATAATTTTGGTCAATATTGAGATTATGATTATTTAACATGATTACTCATTGACTTTGGAAAAATTATGCATTATTGGATTTAAAAACATATATATATATAAATTAAATTAAACTAAATACTAAGGCTTATAATAATATAAACAATAATATAATTATAAAATATATAAAATAATATAAAAATATTTATATAATAACCAAATGTGACTGTAAATATAAAAATATTAATATATGATGTGTATTATAATGTTGTTTTTATAAAATGTGAGAAAGGTTTGCTGACTTGTGACTTTATCATTTTTTTTGTCCGCTCCAAGCACTGGTACCATAACGAATAGCACAGATAGACATTAGGGCATAAATCATAATCGTGATTATTTTGGTCAATACTGAGATCACAATTATTTAACATGATTACTCATTGACTTAGGAAATGTCATTTATCATTTAAATTAAATTTTAAATTAAATACTTTATTTTTAATTATTATATATGCATTACTCCCAAATCCCAAACAGCCCATGAAATTAAAACAGTAATCCATTATTACATTATTATTTTTAAACAGCATCTAAAGCACACATTTCAGTTCCCCCCCCCAGGTTGACTTGGAGGAGCAGATAGGTCGCTAAGCGGGCTCTGTGTGTCATGATCCTGTCTGTGTGTTCTGTTGGGGGGTTTGGGTTTTAGTTTGTTGTCTACAGTCTTGGTTCTTGTGTTCATTATTTTGGTCTGTTGGGTTTTGGGGTTCTGTCTTGTCTAGTGTTTTGTAACCTGTGTGTTTCCCCAGTGATCCCTCTG
>JAPMOB010230439.1:0-19857 GCA_029875015.1 Lepomis gibbosus
GTGTGTGTGTGTGTGTGTGTGTGTGTGTGTGTGTGTGTGTGTGTGTGTAGTGTGTAGTGAGGCGGGAGTGTGTGGATACAGTGTATTGAAAAGGAACAGGTCCACTTATGAGTGTATAACTTTGATTCTAACATTTTAAGCATATCCATAATCTGACATTCATTGAAAAGAGGTTGATTGGAACAATTGCGTTACATTTTATTTTGCTTTACCACAAGGCTGCACACTTTTACTGCACTTTTCCACTTCATTTCCTTCCACGTGTTTCTCCCACACAGACAACTTCCCAAGGTGCACAGCTTCTCCAACCACCCCATGGTACTTAACACACAACACAAATACTTATGCATGCAGACACAGTCAGAACTCATTAACTCTGTCTGTCTCCCTCTGTCCCCTTTTTCTATCCCCTCTCTCCCTCTTTCTTATACATACACACACGCGCGCACAAACACACACACACACACACACACACACACACACACACACACACACAGGGCTTTTGCAATCTGCATGCACCAATATGAGAGAAGCACACAAGCGAGAAAGAGGAAAGCTGAATTAGATTACTTGGGATCACTGTGGCATGAAAGGCCCACAGATAGGTTCCTCTCCCTTCCTCCTGCTACACTCCTCGCTAGTAGAGAAGAGGAAGTAAAGTATTGTAAGAACAGTGCCGTCAACCCGCCTTACACACACACGCACACACACATCACCACATTACCTCAACCAAAGGGAAAACAATCTCAGTGATTTCAATAGAAAACTGGTTTCTGCGCTCAGAACTGGAGTCACCGTAATACAATAGTGAAGATAGCAATGTAGCAGAGACTTGATACCTGAAATATGGGCTCACAGAATATATGACACCCAGTAACAATGAGCTTCATTGTTGGTAGGATGTAATGACTTTATCAAAATGTTCATGAAATAACTGTTGAATTATTTTAAGGGGTTACTCCAATCGTGCAATATGGGAATGATATCAGGGAACTACGCAAAGTAGCGGTCAGACCTAATAACTCCAAGATGTCCGCCCACAACAGTACAGATCCAACATCATGTTTTTACAATTTCAGCTACAGACTGTTGGCTGTAATCATCATCTAGTGTTCTCCAGATGTACAGCAAGGAGAAAAAAGATACATGTTGACTGACCATTTTTCCACTACCCACTACCCACTTTTCCACTATCAAATTTGGAAGCCTTACATAAGGAAATCCATCTTTATATATAAGCCTGAAATACAAGTGTTGCAGGCTTTTACGTTTCAAAACTTAAACTATATGAGAAACTTGCTTTGTGATATGTCCCTCTTTCTGACTCCCAGAGGAAATTACAGCCTTGGTACAAGTTTTCATAGAGATGATGTTTAAATTCTGCAGAAATTTCTAAGACTGTGGTTAGGCAGTATTCAGCGGCTGATCTGTAATACGTTGATTTATCCCTTTTGGCAGCCTTTAAACATTACTTACTCACCCAGTAGAAACAGAGCAGCAACGCTGACAAACCCCCAGTGGTGGAAGGTCTCTTGTTTCAACCCCTAACTCCTGAGAAAAAAATCTGGGTCTCTGAGAACCAAAGTAATGAGCTAAACATGGCCGAAAGCTGGCTGGGATGGGCTGCAGACTGTTGGTTTGATCCTCAGTGGGATCAACAGTATTGGCAATTTTATATAACGTTAAGTGAGTGTTAATGAAAATATTACTTAATTGAGCTTTCGAAAGAAAGATAATTTTCTAGCTGCCTTTGTAGTTAGCTACAGTCTTATAACAGCAAGTGGAGATGAACTAAAAGCCCTTCTTGATGTAGTCTTTTTAGAGTCATTGTTATGGTTATTGTATTTTTTGTAGTCATTATTGTGATCAGTGATGTAGACAGTAAATCAAGGTTACAGATGAAAGAAATAAGAACAGATGGGAGGAAGGAGCAGAGGAAAGGGGGGTGTTTTTAGAGATAAGGGAGAGGGGAAACACACAGGGAAATTCTCCAATCTTTTTTAATCAAGTTGAGAGGGGAAACTTCACAGAGCATGCTGAAGGCATCTGTTGACACAACTGCTCTGTGATTTTGCTCTAGAAGGTCCTTTCATTTGTAATTAGTGCTAATTAGTGTAATAAGCTTGACTGTATTTTGTAGTAATGGAAGAGCTGCTGTAATTGTGTTTTGACCAGAAATAATCTCATAAACTGAATCACGATCCATAACTGACCATGTCTCTAAAGGTTGTAATGTAATAAAGCTAATGAATATTAGTAATGGGAAGCTTATTTTGGGTTTGATCACATTTATGGCCTATTACTTCAATGGCTCCTCAGACCCGTTCTCATCCCTTTTATGGCGTGTTCTAAATTACTGCGCCCTTGCTGGAATTGATTATTATAAAAAGGTCTTTTTATTGCATTTTCCCAGCCAAGTGATGGGCTCTGCCACGGGTGACACCTCTGGGAAAGCAGCAACATCGTTTTTAAAGATGAGCTCTCTTTTTTCCGTTCCCTTTGAAGAGGGCTCCTCCTGTGTGTTGTCACAGACTCACCTGCATTGGAGGGGCTCAGAGCGCTGCTCACCACTTTGTCACCAATTTCATACCATGAAGCAGGAGTTCTGCAAATGTAGCAATTATTTCAAAAGCAGAAAATGAAAAGAGTACTCAAAAGTTTTAGTCAGTTTAGTGCCTTAGAACTCTTTGTGTCGACCGGAATATCACCTGCTTCTTTTTTTTCCAGACAAACATACATTAATATATTACCAATGTAGATTAATTGCCTCCCTTGTCACCCTCCGCCTCCTTGTGTCGGCATCCTCCATATCACTTAAAGTGTGAAAGAGCTGTATGGTTTTTTGGGTCATGTTCGGATGGATCTTAAAGGCAGTAATTGGATGCCTGAGCAGATTCCCCTGCACAGTAGGAGGCTGGTCCATTATCTTTTACCATCGTGAAGTAATACGCTCCTGTCCGGGCTGCCCTCATCATCATTACCCATGCTGTGGATGCCTGGTGATGGAGAGGGAGCAGTAGGACAGGGCATACATCATATTTGGACTCATCAGTCTTCCTGTTCCAGCCGAGACACCAAACTGTGCTCGCTCACACGAGCATAGAGATGAGGAGAAATGAAAGCAGCCGTTTGTATTCACGCACCGCTCCAATGTATCATTAAACAATACATCATCACCATGGCCTTCTCTGGCCACTTCTGCTCTCACGCGATAAAGTCATCTATCAACATCTGCCAATGAATGTTTCATTTTACTTCTTTCGATTGCATACCTCTGTTGCAATGCACATCTTCTCTGCCAGGCAAGTGAAATCTGGAGAACCATTCATCAAACACATAGTTAAACATACAGACATAAGCACTTGTATGCCAGACAATCCTGCAGAAATGCCGCATTGGTGCAGGTAATATCATGCAAGCTGTTTATCATAAGACCATGTACTGTACATCTTGCTTGAAAGTACCTGATTTCAGTCATCTAATAACCTCAGCCTCTCTGTTCCACTAGTGCTGAGTCTCTGTTGTGTGCCCCTGCTGTTTTAGTGGAATAAACATAGCATTTTTTCCCCACATGAGTCATTCAGTTTACAATAAGGGGCTGATGTATGGACCCCAAGCGAGCAATCCATTAGCATCTACTACAGCTCAGAGGCTGATGATGAAGTGGTAGCTTTAATTGAGGCTGCCGCAGTATGCACATGTGGCATACTACATGTAATGCTAATTAGGACAACAGAATGTGACAAATGGTCACCTAATTCAGAACGCAATCAAAGTCCTTGGCACTGTAAGGAGTTATATTTTGCATGTTCCTTAACTCCATTGCCATCACAGCAAGTGAAAGGTATTAGGAAGGAATCCCACTCATTTTCACTGCGGCCACACGTACAGTGAGGAACTGAGTGGGTGGACTACTGTACCTTTTCATAACACTGCTGCACTGTGGAAGTTGCTTTCAAAAAGACAGATACACCAAGGTTTAATGACAAATTCTTCCACTGTCACTCTGATTGACTTTACACTCTGAAATGTTTTTGTAATTGAAAGGCTTAAAGTGAGTGGGATGTGTTTGTTACCTTTGAAAACACACACACAATCTGTCTTTGAGTTTAGAGCCACTGGATGACTACATTTTGCTGCTGCAGAACCAATTTCTGCAAAGCTTTCTTATTACTGCGACATCAGAAAATGATCAGTCTCCGTTAAGAAAGTTAACCTTTCCACAATGCTTTTAAAAAGCTCCCGCAGTGAGGTCAAATAACTTGTTATGGCGCTGTCGCTAATCTCAGAAGATGACCTGAAATAAATTGCATGATTCATGCATAAAATATGTGTAAAGTTTTATTTTGCTATGCCTTCAGAAAATTATTTAGACCTGCACTCTTTGGACCAACTTATATTCTAGGGTGTCTAATTGAATGCTGTGAACCTTCTTCTTCCCTGTCACTGTAGCCTTCTCCATTCTCCTAAACCTGTCAGGTATGGCGAAAATAATTTGTACAGCAAGGCAAAAAATGCAGGGATGAAGTTGAGGGCAGGATTCAGACAGACAGATCAATCTTAGAGTGACAGGGTCTGAACATGTCCATATCTCACATCTCTCCCCTAATAGTTAACATCCCACTTCACATTCTGGCCCAGTTCTATTCATTCTGACTCTAATCCTGGCCCACTGAGGTTTGAGAGGAATGTGTGTATTTTTTAGCAGTAATGGACTCTACAGTGGAGCTGACCTTTGTGCCAGCTGAGAGAGGTCTGTGTCCAGAGGGCAGCTAAGCCAAGCTAAGCCGAGCTAAGCTGGCAGTATGGATCGCGATCAGAGCCGGGTGAAGAAATCAGACAGAGATCAGGAGGTCATCTCCCACAGGCATGGTTGGCTGTTGGTGAAGAACTCTTCATCGATTGGCTGAGTGTGATAGATATCAGGCTGAAATTGAGCAGACTGGTGCAGGCAGGGTTGTTTCCTTGCCTTCTGGCCTCCAGGCCCTTGCTCAATGGGCAAACAACAGGGGCACCAGTGAGACATCACTCTACCAGAGCGAGCATCAGTCAAGGCACCCGCCAGCTCCCTCCCCTTGAGCCCCTGCATCTCTCTCACTCATCTCTAGGTGAGCAGAGAGCTGGTTGTGTCTCTGGTACCTGACCTTGATTCTTCCAGAACTGAGTCTGACTGTTGTTAAAATTCACCAGGGACACCCGTTACTCCCTCCTGACCCATTGATCTAGATGTATTACAAGTATGGTATTCATGAAAATTGCAGGGGATTTGTCCTATAAACTTAGAATATTGTACTTCCACATCCAGCCATGTTTTATTCACAAGCTTCTTTTCACAGCATGAGGTGCAATTCATGACCACAGGGCTCCAGAGGGTTGCTCCGTCCTTCCAGCACAAGCAATTCTTAACTTTATTTTAAAAGTACAGACACTAATAAGCTCTCTTTTAATGTTCTCATGCCCTGAAGATGAATGGACACAGCAAAGAGGACTATAACTGCAGTTCAAAAACCTACACTATTTCCTGTAACACAGAAAATGTCTTCCTGGACATTCTGTAAATAAAGTGTTGATGCTTGATGAGATTTAAGATAGACCCTTAGATAGACTCATTGTGTGAAATTAATTATTCTGTCAAGAACACATGTAGTCTCAGGAATCAGGAATAGTCCAAAATGTAATTAATATGTGTGGGGGGATTTGTCCTGTCAGCAACCTGTCATTGTGACAGTTCCCTGCAGTCGAAGTTTACTCGTAAATCATGTGCACTCATAAATAATTTACAGTTGAGAGCAATTCAGTGTGACTTAAACATCAATAGAGTCCATTAACTGCCGTGTGAATCTTCTTAGATAACTGACCAAGCAGCTCAGATAAAGAAGAGGGAGTTCTTGATACGCCATTGGTTGCCCTTCTTTTGAAGTCGGCGAGGGCAACAATACAATATAAATCATTCCACCACTGAGTCCACTAAGCTCTTTTTTGTTGAAGTTTACACAGCATGTTTTCCTTCAGGTACCTGTGAGAAGTGTCCAGTAGGATTAGTGCATACCATTTTGTCTTTTGATGTTCTCTTTTTTACCATGCTGCTTTCACAGTCACACTGGCTCTGTCAACAAAAGTCAAATTCAGGTCAGATATTTAGAAGTAAAATGCTTTTTCTACTTTTTCAGTCAGAGACACATTAAGTCAAGAAATTGAACATTTACAGCAAATGGTTACATGTTTACATTTAGATTTTGGTGGAAAAAGGCACTGCTCCTTGATGGACCTTAAAGAATCCCTAATGGGATGAGGATTCTGTGGGAGACGGAATCCCCCTTCAAAGGTAGAGTTCGACGTTTTGGGAAATATGCTTTTTTTCTTTGATACCATTTTAATGCATGTCTGGTAAATAAGAGCCTTCACCCAGGATATAGTTATGTTGCTTACTCATTGCTGGTATCAGCTCAACTCGCCTTGACTCCGCACAAAACTGCCATGACATCTCCAATGCGACACACACCTGCGACACACAAGCAGCAACCGAACAGAGGAACACCTGCATATCCTCATTTGACCACGGCATGGATTTTCAGGTTGCTGTAATAATAAAAAAGTAATAAAGTACAGATAGTATCGTTACAGTTACTGCTTAGCAATTTCTGGCAAACTATATAAAAATGGCGGGTTTGTTCAATGATGGCATGGGCAGTCTGCATTCTGCAGTGTTTACACGTAACCTTTTGGTATCGCCTGAGCTTGCTTAGAACCTCGATGGAGGTAATACCAAAAAACTTACCAGACACCAGGCACCAGATTTGCCCAGTAGAAAACCAAAATAGGCAAGTAGAGGCAAGTTGAGTTGAGCTGGTACCAACGAGAGGAAAAGGAACTTTAGCTGAACTGGGCATACGTCTGGAAGCATGGAGAAACAGCTCGCCTACCTAACAAGTCTGGTTTTGTGGGGGTTTATTTTGCTGGACTATTTCTTGGTGCAGTGACTTTTTTGGAAGATGTCAAGCAGCTGGTGACTTGAAAATTGTGATAGCAAATAATGCCCTTTAAAACCAAAACCTTTTTTACACTTTGTTTTCTGTATGGGTAAAAAAAACAAGATATAGTAACATGTTAATTTGGTAGCTTGTAGCATGTAGTACTGTTGATGGTAAACTAAGCTTCATATTTACTGTACAGATAGGAGAGTGTTATCAATCATTTAATTCAAATAAGCATATCTCCCAAAAGTTTGAGCTATTCCTACAATACTCATACACAAACATGTTAAATCAACAATAGAAAGAAAGATTAGCACAACAAAAGGAGATCGGGCTGGTGGAGGGACATGTTGGTGTAAACGCATTGGTGTAATAGTGTTGGGTCACAAAGGTAGCATTTTAGACTTGCTTGAGTATGATTGGATGGTACTAGGCAACTGGTAGCAAAGCAGTGAGAAGTAGCAGCTAATGCCCATCAGCTAATGAAAGTGCAACTTCAGTATGTTCCTTAACAAGTGCTATGCTCCATAACTGGTTATTATGAAACTGTTGTAGGAAGAGCATTTTGGATCTAATAAAAAGAAATAGGTGTTTTGCCAAATGGGAATCAATACAATAATTTTTTTTTAAAAACTATACTATAGTTCTCAGAAAAAAAACATAATGAGTGGCCATCACCACACCTGCTAATTCCAAGACACCAATTCATCCTGTCCATATGATCCTCACCATACCTCTTTTTTTAAACTGACACTTTCTGGAGTGGGTCCACTATGAAAGCAGCCACTAATCTTCTCCCTACCAGCAGCAAGGAGAAGATTAATGATTAATGATAAAGATTAATGCATGGCCAGCAGTAATGATCAGACTCTGACTGGCATGAACCTAAGACAGGGCACTGTCACCCACTGGAGATGTGTCTTTTTGTACCATGTACTGTACTGCAGCCACCTCCACCCAGTCAGCCAGGAAGAAAGGAGGAAACTGGCTCTTTCTTAGAGGAGCAAGTGAAGGAAGTGGAAGGACTAAGAGAGAGACCCTCATTAAAAGGCAGTGTGTTGGCTTCACAACCATCCCACCACTTCAATGTGCTGTCATGCAGTGATGTATCGCTCTGCATGGTTCTACCAAGGCCTTTATTCCCACTCTCCACCATGTTTCTCGCTTCTAGCCAATTAAACACCCACTAGAATAGAAGGGAGGAAGTGCCACATTGAGCATTGCACAATGTGAAGAGAGGAGCTGATGAAAGGACATGTCTCTTTTAGTCTGCTTAATAGCTTCAGGACACTGTCTGAGTGGCGTTTAATGTCTACAGCATATAATTCACCATCCCTCTGCTCCCATTTCAGTTTCCTTACACGTACGCATACTTTATCACCAAGGGATGAAAATGTTTATCAGAATTATGAATATTTCATTTACCGTAGGTTAGCTGACTATTGGCATACCCTATGTTCCCTGTTAATGCTTTTGCTCTTGAAATGACATGAAAGATCATAAAGAGACTCATGCCCAATGACAAGTCATCAATCATGGTGGTAAAAGCAGCAGATCAGGTGTTTTGGCTTATAGGGTTTTTTACTACCCTGACTGCTTTTGGGTTTATCTGGACACCTTGTTGGCTTTAGGACAGCCACAACAGTAAGGAGGCTGACATGAATAGGGGTACACAATAAGCATATACACTATTATTACCACCTTCTCTTCTTTCTGCTGCGCGATGAATAATGCAGGCCCTGCAATCCCCAACTCAACACTGTGTTTGACCTGTTTATTTGTTGCTGGATTGAGGGTGGTGGGGTCAGAATGTGGATGTGTTAGCGCGGGGTAGAAGCAGAGGCTAATCGCAACACCAGGACGGGCAGCTACGCTACTTCTCATGCTGCCTGTGTCACTCAGGCTGACACCATAAATCTCACTTATTTTCAGATCCAGCTGAGACACAGGCAGAAATTACGGCCCAGAGCACATTACCAGCCACAGCAGCGTGCTGAATGCTAACAGAGAGATCCTTGATAAAGCAGACAGGCAGTTCTCCCACAGATTATTGAACAACAAGACTCCTATCTGCGAGACTTAGGCTCTCAGATTGGTCTATAAGTAAAGCACAAACATCACCGTCAACAGTTGAGAATCAAATGAACTACGATGCATGCAATGTGCTTAGAAACTTCTAAAAATATTAATAAATGCACTTGTATTACTGTCTCATATGTTCTTTGTTGAGGCATTTCATTTCTTACTGGAGAAGAGAGAGTGGCAAAAAAGGGGATTACATGAGTGAAGTCAATGGGGAGGCACAGAGAATGAAAGGACAGAAAGATGAGACAGACAGAACTTCACATAAATATCTGTTCTGATCAATGTTCATTTTCACCCCTGATTCCCATGGAGGCCATATAGATTACACAATTCTGCTTGGCTGGTTGTGCATTGTTTTCAGATAAGTGCACAGCTGTTATGTTGCGACTTCATCACCATTCAAAATCAATGCTCCCGATGATCGGGAGCACTACTTGTTTCAGGTGTTACTATACAGTTGAGGTTGAAGGAATTTTTTGTGAAAGTCCCCTTTAGGAATTCTACTGTAGCAGCTAAAACAAGACACTAATTAATCTCTGGCCATAATAAAATTTCTCATCAGGTAATGTTTCCAGCTTCACAGAACAGAAATTTCATTGCGTCTTCTTTCAGACCACTGTAAGATGACTGAGTAACACCGCTGATCTGCACCACTGATCTCCATTTTGTGTTTAATTGCGCTGTCTATGTCTGAGAGTGAGGACCACTGATGCATCACTGTGGGATCCCGCTGTGGCTTATTACTGCCAGGCCCTGCTCTCTGCTGCTCTCAGCCTGCTGGGTCATCTCCAGCTGCTGTAATCTAACATTAGCCTCTGCTTTCACCAGGTCCCAACCATTTACCCCATCATGTATTATAGATGACCCTCCGGAAATGGAGGAATCCCAGCCGACACAGAATTAATTTACAGCAACCCTCGATTTTAAGGGGAATTGAATCAAAGTCAACGACACAGGGAGAGGGGGGTTTATATTACTATATAACACTGTCACAGACTATAAAATTGTAATGAAAAGCCATTTGAAGATTAAGTGTTTTTTTGTGATTCATTGGTATCTCTTGGCTCAACTAATAATCATTTCACTCCAAAGCTGAATGGTCTCAGTAATTGATGCTTACAAACGACCAGGCTCCTTTCAACCAAACTTAATCCTCCTTTTTTTAATCTTTTGAATGGCTGTGATTCACACGCTTATAAACACAAGGGATAGTCTTTAGAAACCAAGTTAACAGGGCAGTGTACAAATCGTGTGTTCTTCCCTGTTGACAGTGGGATGCACATGAATGTGGTGACAGGAAGCCAGGCACTGTAGATTGGTCCTGTCTGAGCTTGTCAGGTTTAGCAATATTACTCTAAACAAATGTGACATTTTATTCAACAGGCATCACTCAGGAGGTAGATTTCTTTCTGTTACAAGACCGATAATAGAAGCTACCTCCATAGAATACCACTGAAATGTCTTGAGTGCTGGCAAAGCTTCAATAGGGTGCAAAATATATAGAGTGTCTTCGGCCTCTGTCCATTGAAATAAGGAAATCAGAGCAGAGCTTTTGTGTTATGATGAGACTTTTGTCACGCCGTACAATTAGCTAAAGTAATTTCAGTTCCCGAATAGCAAGAAGACTATGTTTGTTGTATAGTGCTAATATTGAGAAGTACACGTTGACCTCAGTGGCAGCTATTTAATGTGATGCCCAAGGTTCCATAGCAATCTGTGCAATTAAAGAGCAAGTCCATTGGGTTGAATAAGCAGAACAGACAATCCAATGTCCATGGCTGACTTTAGAGAGCAAAACTTACCTCAGACATATCTTGATTGGCCCCAATTATCTTCTGTGGTAACATTGGTGTGTGTGTGTGTGAGTACGTGTAATGAAAGGTTAAGATTTATGTTCAGGGGGATGAAGCTGTGCCATTGAACTCAAGGAACCAGGGCTGTCTAGACTGCTGTGGTAACTCACTAAGGGTACCTCTAATACAGTTCAGGGGCAAATTGCAGCATTGGTGCACAGTAAAATCAGCATACCCAAATTAACACTGTCAGGTACTTTTAAAGGTGTCTATATGGGTTCACACCACAGCATGTTAATTTAACTCTTTTTGGAGTGTTGGTACCTTAACACCAATTTAATGTGATTTTTTTTACTCTTTTTGGAGTTAAAATTGAATACAACCAGTGTTAGTTTTTCTTAACACTTTTATGTAGTGTTATACAATGTCAGAGGGACATTTGTTAACTATACAAGTGTCAGCCCCATAACATTTTAAAGGTCTGAATCCAGCTCTTCCATATTCCTAAAACAATATTTGGAACATAAAGTTTGCTCAATAAATGTGTTCTGGCCTTTTAGACACATCACAACACTGCTGCGCTATGAAACCCATTTTTTCCCATTGTTTGTGACTCACTATAGCAGCATAGTTTGATGCTGCGTTAAGCAGCACATAGTGGTGGTGAGCTTGCACACATGCCACAGTCAAAGTTTCACTTAGCTGAACTTTTGCAGTGGAGCCAGTGGCTAGCACAGCACAAGTTGCTTCCCACCTAGTATAATGCTCATTAAGTTATGGTGGTGGATCACCATTGCAAAACGACCAGATGCCAGTAGAGCTGATTGTAGTTGATTGGCTAGTAGGTTCTAATTTATACAACCATTACTATCATATCTTTAAAAAAGGCCTACTGTATTATTATTCTGAAATGCCACTATGCTGACTACACATTGGGTCAAAATAGAGTTAAGATATGACTTTTTGATGCATGCTTTACCACATGAAAACTATTATTATAATTGCAGTGCAAAAAACAACCATAAACAGCTACAGTCAACTAAGAAAATCTTAAAGCTAACAAAAGCAACAAAACCACCTGACGTTTAATAATTAGACAATCCATTTCCTGATATTGAATTAGTCACTAAAATACATTTGTAAGCTGAGTGTAGTGATTCAGAAAGTGAGGTTACACCAACTAGACACTTAGCAGGAGTGCTGGCTATAAGTGAAAGCTAGCTAATAAAATAGCCACATCTAGCCTTCGCTTGGATAAAACAAAATTTATTTTGTTTTATTATTTTTTCTATGGGCTGTTACCATAATTGAAAAAGATCCAGTTGATGGTTTTGGTGATTTAGTTTATTATTCCACACAACTACACAAGCTATATAAATCCAATCATGCACACGTAAATTTCAGTGGATGATTATGTGCGCATAATTGGAAATTGTAAATGAAACTATTTTATTGATTTCAATATAGTAGTAGATACTTAGCAAAACAGAGATACCTAAAGTTATTCCCTATGAACCATTGACCAAAAAAGATATGTGTATTTTATGAACAAAACAGCTTAAAGTGCACAGTTTTTTTGCATCTCTAGAAGATCAATTATGCAGGTCCAATGCTTTTTTCAGTAAAATAGAGAAGGGTAATCACAACCACCAGGGAGACTGCAAAGAGAACCTTCAAATTGCTGTGGATCCAGGACTTCATGAATAAAGCTGGATTAACCCTGGCAAGAGGAAACACTTGGAGACTCCATGTTACATTACTGATGATGTGTCTGAGCAGAGAAGCAAATGATTCATGGAAAAATGCTCATGTAATAGAGCATGAATGATTTTCCCACATTAAATATAATTCTTTCAGCATTGCATTTGTTTCACGTCAGTAATCAAGTACATTCTAAATTGTAGCCAACCGTAATGTTTTGCTAATTGCTTTCATCAATTAGCTGGCTGAAGAGCGTGGCAGTGAGGGGTACGTTTTGTATTCATCCTAATAATTACATTCAAAATAATTAGAACAACCCCTAACTAGTTATGGTAAATTTCATATTAAGCCACCCAGTTTACAAACTCAACAGTAGCTACTAAAAAATCGATGGAAACAAAACGTTACACCTTTAAAATTTTAAGAAATTAGTTCACACCAAGAAAAGGTCATAGTACATAGACGTGCACTGAACCTGGCTGACACCTGAATTTAAAACCAGTCGTCTTAGCTGCTTTAATATTGTCCTGGAGAATGTGCTCACCAGCCATTATCAGTTTTGCTTTCACAGTAGTTTACCCAATAATCACTCATTCAGCAGTGGTCATGCAAAGCCTCTTTGGTCATCGTCAATACTACTTGTTACTTGCACTTATTCTATTTTTTCTGAGCTAGTAATTTCTGATTGCATGTTGTTGGGTGGATGAGACCTGCAAGGCCTTCGACCATTGCTGTGCTAATCTCTCCCTCTCTCCCTTTCTCTCTCTCTCTTTCTGTCTCTAGGACTCTGAGATTTTAAACACTGCCGTGCTAACTGGGAAGACTGTGGCTGTCCCAGTAAAGGTGGTGACCATTGGAACAGACGCCTCTGTCACTGATGTCTCTGAAGCAGTCAAGTGTTGTTCTACAGACGAAGATGTGGTCAAGGTCAGTAAGATGAATTGCTAAACGGGAAACAAGCCTCGGTAACTGGTTTCCATGCAGTTTATATGCACATTTTCAATTTCCTTAACAAAAAAAATCCAAGACTGCAAATGCCAAAAAACAAAAAAAGAGTTAAATATATAGATAAAAGGTTTTTGAACTTGGCTGAGGTGGAAAAGTTGCTGTGCACATAAATGCAAATTGTGATACGGTGCAAATACAAACAGATTTTATGCAGCTAAAAGTTAGTCACCTATTGTTGAACTCATATTGTCCATATATATTAAATGAAATTTAAATGAAATAATTGAAATACGAATAATTGTTTAAATAATTGAAATACAAATAATGAGTTACTTAAAATGTGTGCAGTTCATTTACCGTAATAGTCTGTTGACACACCTGTCCTGGTTATTAGAGCAACTGAACTTGATTTACTAGTTAATATCAAATTGGAACTGAAAAAAAATTAACAGTAGAGGTGGGTATCGCTACTCTCTACTTTTATGGTATGATCAAAACAGCCCAGTATCAAGTAGAATTGAAACGTCTTCAGTCAAACCAGTAGGTCTACTTAAATTGACACTTTTTGTAACCAGATCACAGCAAAAAAAATACTATTTGTAGGGTTTTGCTTGCACCCAAACATGCAAGCAACACAGAAAGAAAGAGACCATGCCTTTTTTCCCCCTTGCCTGCACCTAGGGTGACCAGACGTCCCGAAAAATCCGGGACAGTCCCGAATCACGAGCAGTTGTCCCGACCCCTTTCCAGTTTGTCCTGAAAATTAGAACATGAGTATTGATTATAGCCTACTTAAACATTAAATACTGATTGTTGTATAGTTCTCTTCCTCCTGAAGGGGCTGCAGGTTGCAGCTCTGTACATTATGTCAACAGCGTTGTTATGGCCACAAAGTAACACTCGTCGTGCTCTTTTCACCTTTTGTTTTCTTGTGGTCATGAGGACAGGGAAAGTGTCGCTTCAGGCAGTCACAGCACGGTGGAGAGATATGACACGCACGTTGCAAAGACAGATTGCGCTGATGACATGAATAAAATAAATATAAAAAATAGTTAAAAGATC
Source organism: Lepomis gibbosus (assembly GCA_029875015.1). NCBI lineage: Eukaryota > Metazoa > Chordata > Actinopteri > Centrarchiformes > Centrarchidae > Lepomis > Lepomis gibbosus. Next base: position 14,564 of record JAPMOB010230439.1, read on the forward strand.
ATGACTTACCTACATATCCACAGCTGTGTTTTTCCTAATAACAGATAGGTGACTTCATCAACAAAAATAGTAAATTTTAGCGTTGTGTTTTGATTTCATCCATTTTCATCTGGTCACCCTACCTGCACCATAAACTGCATAAAAAAGTCCTGCACCCGAGTCCATGTGTGGTTTTAACAGGCATGTTCATCACTGTTGCAGGTTTATCACCACTTATCACCACAAGCTTGGCTTTCCGTTGGTTTCATCTTCTGGTATCATTTAACACTTCTGCTTGTATTTGCTGTTCACATCACTTGTCACTGATCTTTTGCTGCTTTCCATCACATCAATTAAACGCTTTTGTGGCGCAGCAGCGATTAGCTGATTTTACTCACAGATGTAGTTGGTTTGATCGGCTGAACGTGCAGCCTCTCTTTTCCTCTGTTTGTGAGTCTTTAGTTCATATGTGTCATTTACGCTGGGGACGCTGGGGACATGTCCCCGCCACTTTTTAAAATGGCTGATTTTGTCTTCACCACTTTTTGAAAGCAATTGCTAAAAGTTTAATTAGCTTGCAACGAAAATGTTAAATAATAAGATGCTATGAGAAAAGTTTACTTGCACAAGAGGTAAACATGAAATGCAATGTAAATATAGAAGAAACAGATCTGCCTTGTCCAAAAAAAGTAACTTACACTAAAAAAAAAGCTGCTGATTACTGCACTATGTATTCCATAGTATTTTCATATTCTGAATTGTCACCTGCCACATGAATTTTGTTTCCCTTCATATAAATAAAGACATTTCCACCATAAAATGGTGCAGAAAATGTCTCTAGAATGCAGGAAATTAATATTTTAATGCTCAATCCTATTTCATCAATGAATATTTCTTCTTGTTATGTCCCGGTGGCATCCAGGGGATGTGGGACTAACAGCTAATTAGAATTCCCGGGGTGGAAACTCAAGCAGGTGACACAGGTTCAAGTTTTAACAGAAATTTAATATAATCAGACAGCAAAACGGAAAACGATCTCTACTGGAGACGATTAGGGGACAACTAAAACAACCCGGCAAAAATAAGGGACTTTATTAATCGCAACAAAAGTTAAGGGGGGCGTCTGTGAAATAACAAAAAGACACTCGTAGCCTATCAAAAAATTACCTTATATTTTCCCACAACTTACTCGGTCTCTAAAATATTTCACTCCTCCCTCATTCAAATATAAAAAAAAATTAGTAGTCTTTTCCCCTATAATACCCATGAGTATGAAACTAATTAGAATGACGAGAGATCTGATACAATTTCCCAACACTTTTATGTAAGTTATTTGAAACAAGAAAAGAAATGACAACAGTAAAAATAATAGGCTGTCAATCAACTACTAAGGATTCAATAGGTGGCATTTTATGTTTTTTTATGTATTTTAAGGTATCAAATGAAGAACTCTATTGGTATCAGTATCATGTCAAAGGTACTGGTTTTGGTACTGGTATTCTAAAAATTGTAAACGATACCCAACCCTAATTAACAGCAAATATGTGCTTTTAATGACTGACACTATATGCAGGTATTGTGAAACTTCACAAACTGCAATTAAAGCTCATGTGAAAGATAGATGAGAGGATTTTCTATGTTTAGCACATCTATATAAATCCTCCAGAAAGGATAAACAAACACCAGCAAACAACATGAAAGTGACTGTTTGATATGCACTGACTGCTGACAGGTTGCTCAAGTTTTCCCTTATTTTTAGAGCCCCTTTCAAACTTGGGGCACAACACAACAGAATAAAAAGACCCTTACAATGTTATAAAGTTGTGCCCTGGAATCAGTGGCTTTGCTCTCCAAAAAAACAAAGAAGTCATTCTCCAGCAGAATCCCAATGGAAAAAGAAGAAAATCCCATTGTCTGTTGCCTGCCGCCAGTGAATAAGATGTTGCTCAGTATCCTGAAACAGCACCTTGCGGTGCCAAAGGCTCATTTCAATTTACCATTTTGAACTTTTCAGGATCAGAAAGAATAGTAGGATGTAGCAAATAAACCCAAGTAATGCCCACTAAAGAGCAATAACTAAACACAATCAAAATGTAAAGTAGAGGAGGATATTGTGCCACATCGGTCCACTTTATCATGTCTGAAGCATCAGTTTGGGATGGTTAAGTGAGGTCCAGGGGGAAAATTAAATTGCAGTCAAAGATGTATTTAAAAAAAGCTGCAGTTTTAGATCAGAGCATTCATCCTGCGTGCTCACTGCTGCTCACTCAGAGAAGTTCTTTTCTAATCATAGCCTGTGATACTGTATGTAAACATGACTAATTTATCTAGTTTTAACCTGGGGAATAAGCGATAAATAAACAGAGAGTGACATTAAACCTGAATAATGGATCACAGTGCACATTAAATGATGCATCTACTCTTGTAGCCTTATAATTACCATCAATTTGTAAGAAATACCTCAGGTCACATATTTTTTCTTTAAACCTCTTTGAAGATTTTTCTTGCTTGCTCTTGCTTCTAAACTGTTTTTTTCCTGACATACAGTATATGCTGAATTAGGACATCCTTCATTATTTTACACATACATGTTGCTCTGTCTGGATTTATAGTTTTGACAGTTTAGATTTCGGGTCAATGCATGTAGCCTGGTTCACAGCAATGACTGTGTAGGCAGTGGGTGGGTTAAAGTAGGTCAGTAGCACCATCTACAATCTTTACATCTCCCCATGTTGCAGCTACCATAAATATAGCTGAATCGGCTGCTGCTCAGCTCAAGGACAGTAAAGTTCCAAAGGAAAAAATGGGAATGAAGTACACTGATTAATTTGCAGTCTTTAATAGTGCAAGCATACCAACGTTTCAAATGGACAAAATGGTCAAAATGGACAAAGACAGCCCCGTTCTGAATTTCAAGGCGTCAAATCCCAATGCTTTGAGAAAGCTGGACAAAGTGACGGTAGTAGACCTACAAGGTACTCTTCAGCCTTCATTTGAGAAGCCCTGGGCTTTCGAGTAACTCCAATGTAACCCATCTGCCGTCACGTAATGTACTATTTTTAACCCAAAACACGATGTTTTCCTAAACCTAAAGACGGAAGGATATGTTTGACTCCTAGGATTTTTAATTAAATATTATTTCAATAGCTCCCACACACACACACACACACACACACACACAAATAAGTTCCAGTGTTTATTTTACGTTACATATTATTGAGTTTCCAGAGAAAATATTCCGTCTTCATGTTAGCTACAAACTGTACTTACTCAAGGTCATGACTTGATCAGGCTCTTATACCCACTTCTGCCATGGAGCAGGGCTATTAGAATATTTACAGACCTTCCCTTTGCATTTAAGTGAGTGGTGTAGCTTATGCAGAGGAGTCTGAGCGGCTTAATTGCTTCTGTCAAGCCAACTCTGTGTACAAGCCAGAGACAGCCTCACCCCACCTTCATGGTCCCTACTCCCATCGCTCATATCTGCCGTGGATTGTATCTGTCTGGTGAGTTGTTAATTTTCTGGGCTAGATCCAGAGACAGCCTTAATGTCCTCTGTAAGTATTCTCCCGTTAGCCGCCTAATGTGTCTGATTAATGTGGCAGTGGATCCTCCTGGACGTTTATGATACTTTGTGAATCAGAATGACGGCGAGTGTGTAATTCACAGAGACAGTCCCACCCTCAGTCTGCCACAACACACATCCTGCTGGAAGGTGTATGAGGGGTTAAAGGGATCACTGATTAATTAGGAGTTGTCTTTCTATGTTAAAATATTGATTTGGAGCTATGTCAGCCAATAATACAGCACAGCAGAAAGTATAAGAATGTCAGTGTAACGTGTTGGGATGGCTGGATGTCAGCAGCCATGTTTTCCATAATTGTTTCTGCTTAGGTTGTTTGGGAATAGATCAAAGAAATGCCAGCAGGCAGTTAATTTTCCTGTCATGGGACATAGTGTAGCAGAGCTGTATGTTAATAAATTCCACACTTATTTACACATTCTTTTTCTACAACAAATAAGGGTAAACTGACGTCATGCAGGCTTTTGTGAAAGTGGAAAGAAAAATAAGCCCATAGGATAAACAAAATTATGAGCAACATCCATCTTATTGATCATGCATTCAGATACATCACTGTTAGATATGGTCATTGAGCCTCATGTGGAGCCCTGTCAGGTGTTATCTAGCCCGCAACCTAATGCTCGTGCTGACAGGTTGCAGAGCCCCAACATGTGAGAAAAGTCGGAGACGAAGGGGCTGTCAAAGCCACTTCAGTATCAGCAGACTGAGTGCAGTGAGAGAGAAAGAGCTGAACAATGAGGGCTGATAAGGAGCAGGGACTCCTTTGACATCTTTATCAGTTCAAACACACTCTCACACTGGGAGCCCTGATGAAGCCCAATCTGCTCCATGACTGACTGTAGCCAGGGAAGTAACACTGCCCTTGTAAAAATGTCCAAAAGGTTCATTAAGCAACTCTGTCAGTCACTGTTACATTGCAGTGTTGTGGTGGCATTAGTGCACGAGCAAGTTACTATGTGCTCTGTACTCTTTATTGGCTGTAATAACACAGAGCAAATATGCATTGTTATTGCATACATTCACTTGAGAATGTTGCATACATTCACTTGAGAGTTTTGTGGATGGACACCAAAAATTGTTGACTGTCTGGTCATTTGCCATTACCCTGCCATTATTTATTTACATTATGTTTGTTGAGTTTGCACAAAAATATGTCTACATGGATGTAATAAAGGGAATGTCCTGGAAGGTCTTTGATGACTGTTTTGATTAAGGCAACGTCATGATACTTGTGTCCAAACATGCAGTGGTCCACAGTACAGAGTGTAAAATCAATGCAGCAAACCCAAAGATCTGCTTTTATTCATACAAAACAGCCAAATTTAGTTTCCACAGAAAGTCTACTGCTGGCTTCACTCTAGAGGTGATATGAAGTGGTGCGAGCTCCCACACCGCTATAGAATCTGTCACACACAAAGTTTTCTTCCTGGTCACAGAGGATATCCTGCCGAGGCTTCATGATGAATGGCTGTTTATGGTTTTATCTTGCTGTGGAGAAATAACTTGGAAGTAGAAAAAAAGATATTTCCCCAGACCATCTAATTCCATCTGGTTCCAGCCATAGTAGTCTGCTATATGATGGGATCAATAGGATTGACGACGTGCCCAGAAAAAACAGGGTATCTCTGTTTAAGACATGCTGATAAATTGCCTTTATGAGTGTGTGTGTGTGTGTGTGTGTGTGTGTGTGTGTGTGTGTGTGTGTGTGTGTGTGTGTGTGTGTGTGTGTGTG
>JAPMOB010230440.1:0-51739 GCA_029875015.1 Lepomis gibbosus
GTCTTTCTGCCATTTTCTCCTCTACTAAAGAAACTCTTAAGCCTCTTAAAAGTCCTCGTCTGTGCTCCTAACAATTCTGACCTTAAGACCTCTTTTAGAGTTAAGATGCTTTATGAATTACTTTTTTCTTTACTAGGATTTTTTCTTTAAATTTAAGTAAGTAGTAAACGCCGACATTTCTTAGAATTTTCTTAGAATTTCGTCACTAGGAGCTACTCTTTGCATTAAGATTCTTTATGAATATGAGCCCAGATCTCCACACTATGTTTTAGCGCTGGCACAGCGTTGGAGAAAGTGTTATGACAGAGACCCTGCAACAACTGTATCACTGAGCTATGAAACCCATTATTTTCAATTGCTGATGCCTTGCCAAGGTGGATTGTTGCTACATCGACAAAATGCTCAGTGCACCGAATGGTATGCTCGCTTCGACAAAGTTGAATTGCAGCCATCGCAGCACAAATTGCTTCCTATCTGATAGGGCCTATATGAGCAGAGCAGTCAAATAACGGAGACCGACTGAACAGGTGGACAGGTGTGTGTCTTGAGCAGATGACTTTCTAAGGACATCGGTGCTGATAAGACATCAGCTAGGGATGAAAGTATAAAAAACATTTAAAACCTGGTATTCAGAGCAGTCTGAAGACTTTTTTGCTCACAGGGATTACGTTTACATAAGTTTATAATAATTGAAACTTTTGGCCACGCTTAAAATGAACCTCCGAAATTGTTTTATACATATATACACGTATACAGTGTATATATAATAGGTCTCCTTTAAACGTGTACTCTGGCAGGATCAAAAAAGGAAATTGTTAAAGGGAGTTTGGGTATTTTGAAGTGAGGTTATATGAGGTACAGGTGACTACTCCATTGTCAGTGTATTACCTACAATAGACTGCAGTCAGCACGTCCCCAGAAGCAGACAGAAGTAATGGCAGGAAAGCTAAGCTATGCACAGCTGTCTGCTTCTCTACTGTAGGTAGATTGACTATGGATAAGTTCCTCATACAATCTCACTTAAAAATACCTGAACTATCCCTTTAAGGATTGATGATTTTGTACAATGACCACCACTGCATGTTTATCACCTGATAACTTTTGTTTAAAGTACATTGACGCATCAGGCTGCTGTGAAAATAACATGACCTCTTTTTCCATTCAGATTCATGACTCAGACGCTCCCTGGAAAACCTACCTTGTGGTGCTGGAGGGAAATGTGGAGGACAAGAAAACCAAAACTCCCACTAAAGAAAAAGCAGAAGCATGGGAGAAAAAGAGCACCACTAGAAAAAGCAGTAGCGCTTCCACTAGTACTGGTACCTCTGGCAGTCCTGGTAAAACCCCCACTGACGACGTTGTGGTGCCGGCTGAGCCAGTCACTCTCCCATCTGAATGGACCACTCATGGTGCCATTGCTCTGGTCAGCCACGGAGCCCTCAGCAGGATCACGGTCATCCACACTGAGGTGCCACCTGGGACTCAGATCCAACCCATTGTAACCACTGAGAGCACAGGGGGAAGTGTCATTTCCTTAGATGGATCCGCCATCCCTGTCCCTTTCTCTATACCAGTGTCCATGGCTCACGCTATCCCCCTGTCTTCTGAAGCTTCCACCATCTCTCTGTCTGTACCCACTCTCTCAGTTCCTGTTTCTGATGGCATGCTGGTGTCAGTCTCAGAAACCCCAACTGTTTCCACATCATCTGTACTGGAAGCTGCTGCTTCACAGACCATTTTGGCTCCTGTTTCAGAGACTAAGGCCACTTCTGAAACGGAAATTTTGCCACCTAATGTACAGACTGTGATTATCGATGACAGCATTTGTGGAGAAGAACAAACAACTGCTGTCCCAAGTGACGGGACAGCAGATAACCCCTTAGCTGAACCCAAAGTCTCCCCAGCTGAAGATGTTGTGTAGAACATGCATGTTCATAAAAAATATTATATTAAAGTTGTAGGGAATTTCAAATCCCATTTCAATCACTTTTCATGTTGTATGTACATGAACATTATCAGTGTGAATGTGTGTTCTGACCATGTGGTGTTTCATCATTATTGATACATGATTTAAAGTGCTTCATTAACAGACTTGGATGTGATGTTAAATGTTTGTCACACTCTTTTGGAATGTCAGTCATGTTTAAGAGACATAACTAAGGTGTATATACTTAATTAATGAATAAACATATCTTATAATAAAAAGGGTGAACTGGGGCATAAGTTTAACTGAATATTAATAAAATTAAGTTGATTGTTAATTCATTACATATAATGTTGGACATCAGGCTCAGTACATTTTACCACTCAAATTAATATCAGTTCCCCATAAATCCTGTTATTGCAGGATTTACAGCTTTGATATTCTTTATGATGGTCTGGGAACCTTGTCAGAAGTACTTGGCAGCTGCAGAACAGCACCCCAGTGAGTCCTCAAGTAACTTTCCACACACCTGTGGAATGACAGCATACTTTTTGCAACTATAATGATTTATGTTGATCTGAATGTACATGAGGTACCTTAAATCCTTCACAAGTCTGGCACGGTTTATCTTTAGCAGACTGGTTTTATAGGACTGCCTCCAATAACAAAACAACAAACTTGTTGTAATTAGTGCTATATCAATACAAAAAATGATATTGCCCAAATTTTCACCAATCAGACTTACATAAGAAAGTGTCCCTCCTGACATGTTGGTAAAGAAAAACTTGTAAAACTTGCAGACCTTGAAATTTATCCTCAGGTTTCTGACATTCTTGGAACAAACAAATTGGAATTATCAATTACCAGATCGCCAGGTGTACAATATGAAACGTCCTACCTAAACACTTAATGCAGTTAGACAGGCTTGTGAATTAAGGTCATGTTGCATTATATACCCATAAGATTAGATTAAGGCAAATGGATGTTTATTAAATATAACACACTACTGTCATATAATAAGGTCAAAGGCAGGGCAGCACAGCTGGGATATAACATCTTTATTATATGTCCATTCGCACGAGCATACAGATCATATCCAAGGTCCATTGTCATCCAATCTGGAAGAAGCTGGATATGCAGGGCGACTGACCCTTTTGTAAAAACTTTGGTCTGGCTCACACTAGTGAATGTACAACACCACTAAACTATACACAATGACATGCTTAGTAACTGGCCATTTGGAAGGTGCACTGCAGAAGTAGACCTTTAATGAGAAGTTTACGTCACAACCCAGCATGAAATGAGGGACTAATGATGCACATTAGTCCAAGGTTACTTTCCTGCAAATTGGGAGTAATTGTTTCCATGTCAGTGCTTCTGATTAAAAAATACACTTTTCACAGGCAAACTATAAGTCACAGTTTACAGATTAAAAAATTCAAAATGTTACATAAACAAATCCTAAAGTAACAATACATAATCCTATACATAATCAAATACAAATGTAAGTATGAATGTGTATGGATTATATACAAATGTTTAACAGTCTACACTTAGTGTATATCATTGACCTTCAAGAGTCTCTCCCTGTTAAAATGCAAACAAAATCAGTTTTTTGTTGCTGTGATGACTTCAGTTTAAAGAACCACCATGATATTGACTTGATGCCTTCTCTTCAACTCAAATAAATGAAAAAATTAAGATAGTGGTACATTCTTGAAATCCATACACACCATGATAATCTTATGTACATCAAACCGAAACATTTAAATAATCTGTTTTAATATATAACAAACTAGATTTAAAAAAAAACAAACAAAAACAAGCTGCATCTGACTAGGAAACAATAATTGTACAAAACATGCAGTGCTTGTTGTCAATACTAACATCAGTTTCAATACAATATTCCGCTCTGAAATCCCCCAGGACAGATTTCAGCAGAAAAGGTATGCAGCAATCCTCTGGACAGAGGTGAGGGCAAGAGGATTTACATTCCGACTAGATTCAGAAATGCTTGTAAGGAAAGCAAAGATAGTACTCTGACAGAACAGCAGTGAGCAGTGGAATATTCAAAATCATCAGCAGACACTCATCTCCAGCTATACACAGTGAGGTGAGTGGCAGAGAGTGTGTGTGTGTGTGTGTGTGTGTGTGTGTGTGAACGCATGCGTGATGGAGTTGTCCCTCTGTGCTGCATTTCTACCCATAGGTTTCTTTCATTTCAAATCCCCTTCATCGCCCTGGATGGTCTTTTTGATGCGCAGCAGGAGGGTTGTGTGCCACTGGTCCAGGCGTGAGATTGAGTCGAACTCCTTAACCTGCAGACGGGCCAAGGGACACATAGATAAGACTTTCCCTTCCAAATTAGGATTACAATTAGAAGGTTCTGATCACTTCATTTGTTACACATTGCTGGTTATTTATTTTCAGATGAAACGACAATATACCCAATTCAGTTAAGTTCAATTTCTACCACCAGCATTGCATACCTATAAACTAACACAGCCAATAGAAGTTATGTATTTCTCTAAGCCTGACATGAAAATCGCACAGTATGTACCATACTGTAGATAAGTACTCTTCCCTCTCTGACTTTGACTTAACTTTGAAATATCTAGCTCAGCTTTGTTTGCTTATAGTGAAGCACCCCATTACTCTGTACCAGTCTCACATAAACACATAGTCCTAGGAGACTGAATAGGTACCTGAGATCCAGCCTTCAACTTTCTTTAACACACAAGGGATCCAAAAAAACAGACAGGAAGCAGAAGCAGTGGGATTCCTGTTCTCACCAAAAGCCTTGTTTTAAAACTTAAAGACCTTTCTCAGGTATAAAAAAAATAAATAAAAAACTAAAAAACTTACAGCCTCTGTGAAAGCCTCGCTGTTCTGTTCCTCATGAGCCTCAAGAAGTTTCTGTTAAGACAAAGAAAATAAGTTACTCATAGAAACTGAATAGATTAAGGGCAAAAAGTAAGCCAATAGATTCCTTAGAGTTCTTAGCATCGAGTTACCTTCAACAGTTTGCATTCTCGAGAGTCTGAGAAGGCCGGGAACATCTCCTCATATTTTTCAATAGCAATCTGTGGAGACACAGCATGTTAAAAATCTACTGCAACTCCCCGTGCCAAATCCTGAGACTGAACCACAAAGGTATAAACTCGCCTTAGCGTTGAGCTCGTCGACAATAAAATGACAAAGGGAGGCTTTGAAGAAATACTCTTTGGCGCTGTATTTCAGCAATGGGTTGTCCATCGTGCTGGCTCCGACCTAGATACATCCAAATCATACAAAATGTATTAATAACGTCAGCGTCACTGAATCAGTATTGAATGAGAAAGTGCAAGCACGACACACAAACACACAGTACACACCTGCTCGTAGATCTCTATAGCCTTCTGGTACTGCTCCAGCTGAGCACAGTAAGCCCCCACCTTCAGCAGACACTTGTTGGCAGAACTAAGGACAATTGCACAACAAATTTTACATAACACTAACTAAAATACATGGAGTATGTGCTATAAACTGATATGTTATTTCAAAGGTTTGTTGTGTGCAGCTCAATAGCATGTGACACTATAAAATTTATTGACCTATAGAAGGAAAAGCAACTTTTAGAAGTCCCAGTAAATCACTACAGTGACAGCAAGCCAGCAGGGACAATTGCAGGACCCTGAACCTGAAGCAGCCACTGTAAATTTAAATTATCATCACCATCATTAACTTTATTATTTGCACCTGTGCTTTTCCTTCTGCGACATGTCAAAATGTCCTTTGTGACAAAAGCAGACTGTTTACAGTACAGCACATTATTTATATTGGTTTCTTTGCTGAAGCAGTAAGAGAAATAAATCTACGGTAAGCTCATTTTGAAATAAATGCAAATTTGTGTACCCATTCTGACTTACTGTAACATTCAAAATACACTAACTCTGTCACATGAAGGCTAACTACTTTTTAAAATACTGCAAACTCTCCACTTGCCATGGCAGAGAAGGTCCCTGAAATACATATGAAAATCTGGTGAATGTTGCCTTACTTATCATAGTAGCAAAGTTACGTAATTATGCATACTGACCCCTTTTCACTACACAGATATTTGACACGCCATAGAAGAGAAAACACAGGTGTAATTAATAACCATAATGACTCCAATCCATGCAGTCAGTTCCAGGTGTTGTGCGTGTTGGCTCACTTGCACGTGCTTGTTAATGTTATTAGAGACAGCTGTGCTTTCCTCGCTTTGACAAGTTATTTGGAGATTGGAATAGAAGCTATCCATCACACAACAGGTTACTTTTTTGTACTTGCTTAAGTTCTATATATAAATTGAAATTCTTTACAACATTTTAGTTTTAATGGCTTTATTATACTATCAAGTATAATACAATTTTGGGTGATAATTACTACAGTAAGTAGTATAAAAGTGATCAGTGTTTGACATAAATCAATAGTACTACTAATAGAACAGCTAATACTCAGAGAATCATTCAATTAAAGGTACCGATCCATTTTTTTTTTGAAATATAGTCTTGGACCGCTATTGTTGAAAATAGCTTTTTCTTTAATTGATCAAACATTAACATGCCTTTATTTTAGGGCGTTAGAAAACCGACTGATCAACAATATTTTAATCTAGTAAAAGAAACAGTACCTGTTGGATTCTTCTCCTTTGTAGTAGTCTGCTGCTTGTTCATAATGGGCAATAGCCTGCACAATAACAAAAATAACAAACACTGTTTTGTGTTCCTCAAAACAAATATGCCTCATAATGGTAGAATTAATCATTATTAGTAGTGTTAACTGACATCTATGTAACATCTCTTTATGTAATATTACCTTTTCAATATCCACCATCTCAGACTCGTAGACCTCTGCAATACTGATGTGGTGTTTGGCTGCGATGGTGAATCTTCCCTGGAGGACGAGGAGGACGAGGAGAAGAAATCATTACTAACTGGATCTATCCACACAAGTCAATGAACGAGTTGTGTTACATTCTCAGTGCAGAGAGGCGAGGTCAAGTAGTAGCCTGTGGCTTCATGTCTACAAGGTTTTAGCTTTTGAAATTAATCCCAGCTAAAGGGAATAACAAGTAATGCATTTTTATCAAAGTATCAGTGTTAAACAAACACATGTGTGCGCTATGAATATGTTGATATGAGCCCAAAAATAAAATCTGGCAGTGACAGGACAGTCAGGGAGGGTGTGCTACATCAACGTGCATGAAGATTTTCAGTCATCTAGATGAGGTTATATCCAGAACTAAGTCAAAGGAAAGTAGAAGTCACAACTAAGCACTTCTAACCATTAAAATAAAATGATGGCCAAATGTGAATCGCAACATAGATGGACACGTTCTACTGCATGTGCATCTTACCATGTCTGTGTATATATCGATGGCAGCATTTAAACACTTGATTGCCTCTTTTGGCAGCATAAAGGAAAGAGGAGGGAACAGTTAGACATGCTGTTAGTTTTGTTTAAATCTAATAAGACCTTTGCACAGCACCCCATTCTGTATCCATCTACAAGCGGCGTTATTTCAACTGGGAAAAGTGAGGTGTTCTTATATGTTGCATGCAGTTATGTATGGCAGCTAGAATACTAAACAAAACCACAAGCAAGACCCTCCTCTTTTTTTCCTACGGAACAAATACATCAGCCAGCTACCATCCCTCAGCCCCATGGCTGCATTTATTTTTAGGAGAATAGTAAATGAGTACAAGCACCGCTATAAATCAACTAATGGTAAAAGTATCAACAGAAAAGCAACTAAAAAGTGAGATCAGCCTCCTTATAAACTACAGGCTCATAGCTAGAGACTCAGTAATAAATTGCCCTGGCTTGCTGTCAAAAATGTGAGAATTCAGGTTGGGATGCCAAATGTTTTGGTAATCTAGAATAATGATGATGATCATGTCTTGACATATTTTATAGCCTCCTCTCCACAATGCTAGATTAGGGAGTCCTCTAGCTGGTCACCTTTACAATAAATGGTATTCATGAAAAAAACTCTTAAATGGTAAGACGTTGATGTGATAAATGACACCAAGTGCAACTGTAGTCAACATGTGGTTATTAAACAGTACAAATATTCAGTTAAAAAAAGGAAATAAAAATGATGGCACTAAAATGTAAGCTATGGTTTGAAATTAGGTTTGAACTTCGTTAGTTACCACATGGTCTCACCATTAGGGTCGGACTTCTTGAAAGCATTTCCTGCATCAATGAAACTGGTGGCACTGTCATGTTTGTTCTGCAGCTGCATGTGGATACGTGCGGCTTTGCAAAATGCATTTCCAGCAGCTGAAGACACACAAAAGAAGAGATGGACAGAAACGTTCACATACACACACACTGTACACTTTGCATTTAGCTCATACTCTAATTTATGCACATAATTCCACCTTATTTCTTTCTTTTTTTTTTTCCACTTGTGGCACCTTCACAAGTGCTGCGCTTTGCAATTACAGTGCCAAAAAAAATCAGCACATAATCCTACAGCTTCTCAAGTGTGTTGAAATTGATAAGAAAACTGCTTAGCACACCACTCCAGTTCTTGGCCATCTTGAACATGTTGGCTGCTCTGCAGTACATCTCGCATGCTTCTTCCACTTTGTGATGTCCTCTAGATAAAGCAAGGATACAAAAATAAATCAGATGTAAACAATTTAATATAGTACACATTTTCATACAGGCTCTCTGGCATACTATGGCAGCGTATTGCTGCCACGCCTGAAAAAGAAAAAAATGATCAGTATCATAAACCTTTCATTAAGTGTGAAAGGTTTGTTGCTATAACAAGAGGTTTTTCATGTTAGTATGATATACAAATTATTATTTATCTCGTTATACTACATATCTTGTACAACTTATGGTTATAACATGACATGTTGTTAAAACATGAAGAAACACTGATCCATTTTTCTTTTTCTGGCGAGGCAGCAATAGTCTTCCATAGCATACTAAAGTTAAACTGATGGGGGGAATCATCAGTCTGACTTAAATATTGAAGTTCTAATAAATTATGCCTAAATGGCACCATGGGATGATGAACGGTATGGCGTGCCAAGCTGTTTCATTTCTCAAGGAGAAGCAATGCTGACATTGGTGGACTGGTTTATATAAATCCCTCTGTGCACTATAGTTCTCCCTCCCTCCATGACAAGAAGTGGACCCCTGGGAGCTCCCTGTAGTTGTAATAATGCTCTGGCCATTCAATCACAGCAGAGGATTACATCACTGCTTGGTCAGCCACAGAATTACCAGTATAAAGCCTGCCAAGAGCTATAACACATGACATTTGCCGACTAGTAACATCTGGGGGTCACCCAGGACAGAGCTTTTGAAAAAAGACAATATCTGCAGGCTTTTTCTATTTTGGGCCTATGCAAACAAAGGATTGCTCTTGTCTCTATTACATGAAAACTATTTAAATATAAGACAACATGCGTTATCAAATTTAAAAAGCACCATATCAATGATCTCCCCAAGGTCAATGGTAGATAATAAGTCTCAGATAGGAGTCAGAGTATTTGTAAGCTTTGTCATGACAGCCGTTTGAGAAACAAGAATCCATTTTTTTTTAAATGTAAGAATGCAGGCATAATGAATAAGCACTTGCGAACCGTCCAACGTTTGCTTTTATTACCAGTCAGATAAAACAAATTTTTTAAATTAGGTGCCTTCTGGAACAGTGTTTTGCCTCTCTTTAAGTAATTTATGTTGCACTTTATTCCTACATGGTGCCATTGCTGTTACCTTATTGGCAAAACTCAAACAGGCTAAGTGGGACTGCTGAAACATTCAGCTTATAAAGTGTAATTATAATTTTATAGCTTAAAAGAACTAAGAACTCAGTCACTGGGAAGGTGGTCAGGGGTAAAGAGTGAGTTCCCTGAAAACTGTTTACTGCGTAGCCAGTCGTGATCTGCTTGCTTGTTTACAATGCTAATGATTGCTAACTTAGAGAACTGATATTACTTAAAGGAATTATTACACTGAACGTCACATGTCGCCTCCCTCTGGTTTAATATCTAGCTCAACCTGTACAATATTTTGCAAGTTAACACGTCGACAACTAACTAAATGTATGTCTACACAGAAATAGGCTGCGTGCCAACTTTCCTGCTGACAGTTAACGCTTGCTAGCTGTTTGTTCTTTGGTGCAGTGCTGTCTTACCCTCCAAACATCCCTCCCAAAAAAGAGCCAGAGGACTTGACTTTTTTGTCAGCGTCGGCCATTAGCTGGATCGCTTCCTTTTCTTTCCCGGAGTTGTCCATTTCTTTGCTTTATTTGGAACAAACTTATAGTGAGGCAGAAAAAAAACACCCGCAGAGGATTCCGCTGTGTACAGTACGGATTACAGTCGACGGGTTTATTTAGCGTAGGCTTGCACCAGCTAGTGGCTTAGGCGAACACCGTGGCATCGCGGGAGTTTGAGTGTTTTGCGTGACAAACACAGTTGGCTTCAAGGCAAAAGAAAACTACAACTCCCAGTGACAAATGAAGAGAGTTTTAAAGCCAGTGTAACGGTGTTTCTGCAGGCAATTAGCGAAGCTATATTTAACGTTCATTACTTTAATGTCATCACATTTCACAGTATGAAATCACGTTTTACTTTCACTTCTCCTTAAGGTAAAATACTCTATCTTATTTCTAAAGAGGCATCACAATCAGTGTACGTTATTTTTCTGTACAGCAGAGGGCGCTAAAACATCATAACTCACTCGGCACAGTCAGCTGAGGCCAGACTCTCCACTCGTGTTCATTTTTTCAGAATAGAGCTGGGTCGACTTTTGAGGTCGACATTGCACAGTACTTTTTCACATCATACTGTAACATGCAAAAGTTGATTAAAAACTCCAAAGTCAACGTTATAATAGGCCAATTTATATGAGCCATTAAAGCACATGTGTCACTAATAAGATGAGTAATGACACCAGTTTACTCAAGTACTGTCCTTGCCTACATTTTGAGGTACTTGTAATACTATGTACCATTTTCTCGTTTATATTTTAGAGGAAAACACTGTACTTTCCCCCGTCTCAATAACATAAGTTATAGTTCTAGTTAGTTTTATATAGAAATAATTAATTGTTAAAATGTGTCATTAATTAAAATATATGATGCAAAATTCTCACTAGTAAGTAGGTAAAATAAACTCTACCGCTCCACCTCAACCTGCTACATTATAATGGACTAACATGTTGGTGCATCAGTAATAATTATGCAATATTATAAAACAGCCCATTTTTCAAATAGTATGTTACATGTGCTTTTGATGTTAAGAACAGTTTGCTGGAAGGAAAAAAAAGAAATGTATGAAATGAATGTAGTAGCCATGCCTGTGAGTCAGCATGCACAATAAGGCTCTGGACCTGCCTCTAGCATACCTATTTGAAAAGAAAGCATAATTCATGTTCTTAATTGCACTTGTGCCTTTCCTGCTGTAATATGTAAAGATATGCAATCGTATGAATAATGCATAATATGCAACTTAAACAAGACATGATCAAATGGGAAGATAAAGCTATACCCTTAACCAAAGATGTGTGCTCGAATTTCTGATGAGTAGTGTTGAAGTTCATGATCTATAATTTTGCAGGATCAGTTGTAGAAAGAAGCTTGCTGCCTGATTGTCCTTTCTTGTCCATTTGTATCTTCTTCAACCTGGCACCTGCCAAATCATGTGTGCTTTTTTTATCCAAAGCAAACAATTCCCCTGGCTGTTGTAATGAAAAGATTGATCAGTGATGAGTCAGTTTCAAGGTTCATACTGATAACTACTGCCGAAGACAGTCACCACCAAAGTAAGAAAGAAATATTCTCATATTCTCAGTGGTGCCTACTGCAACTGAGTGTGCACGTGTTAATCTTATTAATCAGCTAAACTGCAGTATCAGCAGCATTACATGGGTGGAGTAGGCTATGTCCAGTATGTCAATACCAGCAGGACAAATCTGATTTTATTCCAGTAAACAAAGAAACTGTAGCTTAAATCACTAAAATTACCATCAGAGTCTGGATAAAAGTAGCCCCTACTTCTTACAATTGACTAATCAGTCAGTTCAACAAATGATGCCTATGAGGAGTTTTCAGACCCCACAATATTTACCTTATTTCATGATATTAAACAGAAAAGAAGCCAATTTAAATGTTGTTGACATGGCTCTAAACTATCATGTGCTTTGGACGTCTCACGAAGGAGTTAAATGTCACTTCCTGTGTCCCCTATGTGGCGCTAGTGAGCATCTGCTAATTACAGGCTATATCTTAGTACTAAAGTGCAGACCTAACTTTAATATTTCTTGTACATCAAATGATGATCATAACACAGTGCTTACTTCCTGTTTCCAGTAGGTGGCGCTGTGACTGTGACTGAATAATATATAAGCATTTTGGGGGGATTTTACAGACTTTATTTATGACAGGACAGTTAAGGTAGACAGGAAATGTCTGTAGGATGGGGGGGTCGACAAGCAGCAAATGGCTACAGCTCGGACTCAAACCCAGGCCACTACGGCAAGGACTCAGCTTTTGTACATGGGGCACACTGAACAGTAAGCTAACTGGCACCTAAAACTAAAGTTTTGAGTATAATTATTAGGGCCCAGGCATGAAATCTGCTGGGACCCTATTGAAACTGATGAAATTATTTTTCTTCTTCTTTCTTTCTGCAAATGAAAGCACATTTTGGCGGCCTAAACAAACTTGACAAGTCAGGAAACTTTGCACAAAATTCAAGTCCTTTAAAAATTTACTTTACGTGTGTGGGCGTGGCAAAATGGCCAGTTCCTGCGCCATATTTGTCCTCTTGGAGCAATGCCCTAAACCCAATTGTAGATCTGTCATTTTGTATTTAATGGTCATTTGTGTCGCTCTAGAGGCCAATATTTACTAATGGTCATAGCGCCACCTACTGCTAAACGGAAGGGACCATGACACCATTTCACCTAGATCAACGAAACTTTCAAGACACACAAAAACAGCCTCTTGGATTCCCTACACCAAAGTCCCTCTAGGCTCTTTAAAACGTCTCTGCCTACACCCAACAGGAAGTCAACCATTTTGATTTGAAAGTGCATTTTCAGCCCATTTTTTCACCTATTGCAATCTGTATTTTAAAGAGATCGTCTTCAAATGTTTGCAGTGTAATCTTAAGGCACTGACAATGAAAAGTTGTGCTATCTGTGAGTTTTCTTTGAAGGGCGAGTCCATGGCGTGGCGTTGAATATCGATTATTTGCCATTAAACAGGAAGCTGTTATAACTTTAGTGTACATGCTCAAATCTGTACCGAACTTTACATCTATGAAAACAGTCCCAGCCTGAACACATCTACATCATAGACTGTATATAAAAAGGTGTACATGCAAATATTCACTCAATATCATAGCACCACCTACAGGCAACAAGAAGTAATCCCTTTATAACAAAAATCATTTGATATACATGTTTTCACAGCCTGGTCCACACTTCATATACTGGTAAACAACATATAATTAGAGGGTGTTATTTAGCACCACATAGGGGGCACAGGAAGTGACGTTTTACACTTTTGTGATCTGTCCATAACACACAATAATTCACAGCCGCGTCAGGTGGGACTTGGATTACATACATATAAATTACATACCCCACCTTTAAGTAAAATAGCAAAAAAAAAAAATTCTGCTACAACCTTCTAGTTCTTCAAAACAATCACTACATACAAGAAACAACAACCAAAACTCAAGTGATGTGAAAGAGAAAAATGACAAAATAAACAAATATAGATTTTGATTTTATTTACACTCTTCTGTCCTGAAATGGCAGATAAATTTACACCTTAGACTCATTCATACCAATATACAGACCATGCATGACTCAATGAGTTTGCAGTGAAGAGATGAGATGTGCAGTGAGACAGATATACAGACAGTACACTATAACTGATTCCTTTTGCTGTGTTCAAAATGCAGCATTTTCACTGAATTATGCTAATGAACACTTTAATATTCAAATGATTAACTGCTTCAAGTGCAATTGGTGCCCAAAAATAATCTGCCATGCAATACAAAGCATGGGTGTTGTGACATTAAATAGGATTTGTAAGAAGGCAGTATAGGAATTTAATCATTCTTTACAGACATTTCAACTCTTGTGTACTCTAACACATAATGAGTGAGGTATTGGCGATTTTTTAAACAAAAGGCAATATACAAACAATTATTTCCTGCTTAAGACAGTGGTATGTATGTGCACTGTCGCAAATAAAACATTCAACAATTTCACCCTCTTACTTGAAAATCTGTATCTATTACTCGTTGCAATTTCAGACAATGAAAATAACCCTTAAGGTAATGGATACATGCAAAAGACTGACAGCATAATCCTGCATCATCTTAAAGTTTATGACATACAATTTGCAGTGATGTTACACTTGTGAAATATCATATACATTAAAGCTTTGCATTTAAGACTATGAAGAGATGCAACATATTGGCTAAATAAAGATCCCATCCAAATTTTACATTTTTCCACTATTATGAAGACCTGCCCTGATCCCTAAATGGGGGGTGGGATTTGAGACATGTGCAAGGCTGCCTTAATGTTTGGCAAAACATTTCAATAGACAACAAAACATTTGTAAAGAATCAAAACAAAAGGAAAAACATCTTTAATCAAGTAGTCTGGAGTGGAGACAGAAGTGGTTTTACACTTGATCGTGTATGAAGGGGAAAAACCTACTGTAAGCTGTCACTTTTGACCGAGTACATGTTTTTGTTTATTCATTCATTCCCACTAGTGTCCTCTGAAGTTTGTACATGCAGCGAGGTAGAAGTTTAGGGAGCTTTATGAAGATCCAAGGCCAGAGTCATACTCAGCGTTGCCAGTGCGAGCGTTGCAGGGAGCCGTGGAGCAGGGAATGGAGTAGCAGGAACAGCTGGGGCTATTTAGGGTCTCCTCTGTGATAACCTCCTGCAGGGAGTGTTGCTCCTCTACCTGGAAGATGTTTGGCTCCTCCCCTTGGGCCTCACAGATACTAAAGCAAAGTGAAGAGACATCCTTCAGTTAGATGAGTCTATACCTTTGTTGCCTACATTTCTAATCAGCATTCAAAAACCAAAGTGCTATCAGAGATTTCTTGATCCAAAAACATTTTCCTCAAATATTAAACTAGAAATACCACCTCGCTGTTGTATACCTCCGCCAACCAGTCAAGTTACAGTTTACCTGTACTTGATAACTATCTAAAGATGGATTCTTATGGAGTAAAGCTACAAAAAATGTGGTGCTTTTGTTCTTTCAGTCATTGAGCTGCAGATCAAACTCAGTCACTCACTCACTAACAGAATCACAAATAGCTTTGCACACTCCAGTAAGTCATTTGAAATCAGATGATTCTGATGACGCTCAGAATTCAGAATAAGGCTGGAAGTGAAAGGCAGAATGGTTGAGATGGAGGAATCCCATAGTGTGCTATATATTGTTCACTCACTGTGTTGTCTCAGTGAACAAGTGTGTGAAATTGTGAATCGCCCAGTTCATCCTTAAATTAAGGCTAAAGGTGTCCGACAAACTG
This sequence comes from Lepomis gibbosus, assembly GCA_029875015.1. Classification (NCBI taxonomy): domain Eukaryota; kingdom Metazoa; phylum Chordata; class Actinopteri; order Centrarchiformes; family Centrarchidae; genus Lepomis; species Lepomis gibbosus. The sequence continues at coordinate 15,495 of JAPMOB010230440.1, forward strand.
TGAAACAATCATTAGGCACGATGCAAAAAAAAAATCTAGAGACCAATCCAGTGTCTGCTCTACACCAACTAGCAAAGGGGCTAATGTTGTGGCTCTACACTCATCTACATTTCATGCACCCATGTTAATGGAAACAGCAATGACTAATGCATTCATTTTTGATTGGGGGATGATTGTACTGGTCGCCATTTTGGCAGTAAGAAGGAACCTTTTCTAATAGTTTTTAATGTGTTAAAAATATTCTGAATGCCATCTGTACATTCAGGCAATAAGTGTATAAAGAGTATAAGTGAGTTAGCAAGTTTACTTGGGCTGAACTCTGGCTTATCAGGTTTTTTTATTTGAGTGCCTCTCTTTTACAACGTCCACCAAAGTGCATTCAGTTCATGCACCCAGGTCAAATCAAACCTTACCAGTCCATCCCTTCATGCACTAAAGAAGCCAGTTAGTCTTAGTGTCTCTTTTGCTTCAAAAATTAAGTTGAATGTCAAACGAATATCATACAAAGCGCAAGATAAGGACGGCTTTGCAAAGCATACCAAGAAAACAGCCATCATTAAAAAAAAAGGAGAACTAGCCTCAAAAATGAAAAACATGGCAGTTGACTAATCAAACAACCGTGTTTAGTACAATCCAAGATGTAAGAATATTCATAAAGATAAAACAATCATTGTCACTAAAGTACTGTACTATTAAAGATGTACGGCATATGAGAAGTCAACCGTCTTGCATCATTATCACGAAACAAATTTTTGTTCCTGCTACATTTTGATGAGTAAGACACGGGCTGTCAGGCAGTATTTCAGGTATGAAACCAAAACCAGCCATGGGATATAGAGTGAGTAAATTAACAAGACACAGCCAGGAACCAGAGAGACATTACGGGAATCTGGAGAACTTGAGTCAAAATATGGCACCAAGCATTCACAAATTCTGTAAGAAAGAGGAACAGTTATAACAGCAACCTGGACATGTTCATGTTTTAACTTAAGAAGTCACATCTGGAATCTGCAGAGATTTGGGTTGGGTTGTAATATAAAGGTTCAATGCCTATGGTCTGCTTTCTGCAGGGGTCTGGAAAAATCTGGGCCAAAGAGCAGACATAAATGTAGAGCACATGTCATTGTTTTGTAAAACCCAGAACTGAAACGGCTGAACAAACAGGCCGAGCTGACCACGCAGCTTTGCTAAGAACAGAGGATACTTTCTTTCATTCTGCTAACCAACAAAGCTTTACGTAACAGCACTGGCACATCTTGTGCACAAATTTCACACTCGCACAGAAAAATGTGCAATGAATAATCAAATCAATCAACAGCTACAGCAGCTGCCAAGTGATTAACATGTCTGCCAGTGAATATTATATAACCTCGAACCCTGTAAAACAGATTAAAAAATAAAGGCCACGTAATAATACAGTGGCATGACAAAGTGCAGCTGTAATCACATTTATGGAACTGATATGAATGCTTAATAACTCAGGTGTGTCTAAACACAACAGCACAGGGTGTACTGTACAGTTTGTGGTGCAGATTGTAGCTGGAAACACAATTATGAGAATGTTTTATCATAACTGAACTGGAGTAGCCTGTACCATATGGCCACACACACTAAATTCTGAACATTAACACTTACAGAGAGGGTTGTGTTTATGGCCTACACTACAAGAGCTGAGGTCTTAAAGGAGAACTCCGGGTAATTTTTAAGTTAATCTTGAACCTGGATGAAATCCACAGATAGGCATGGTGCAGTTTAACCTACCTATCGTAGATGAGCCCATCAATTCCCTGCTCTCTCAGCATCCTTCTCGTCTCATGGTCGTTGTTGTCCTCTCCCCAGCTGAACACCACCAGGCCTTTATCCTTGGCATCCCTGATAAAGTTAAGGTTCTTCAGCAGCTCTTCAGTGTGGGCACTGATCCCCTGAAGAAGGAGGTGCAGTAAGAAAAAAGTGGTCTTGTTAACTTCATCTCAGCATCTTACCTACTCACTCATGATGGTTTAAACACTGGTGAAGTTTGTGTTTTCATAACACATAGGCTAATTTAGCTCCGTAAGTGCCTTCAACATAACAAGTGGCAATTTTTGCACTTGCTAAAGCCCCTTAGGATGTCTTACAGACAGCCGACACAGTGCTATGCTAGCTGACATGTCGGTTATGTGGAGTGTTGTTTTGACTGACGTCAGAGTGGTGGGCTATTTTAGTAAGCATTTGCTCAAGGAAACTGCAGCTTGTTAATAGAGGGTGCATAACATGTCAGCCAAATATCCTTTCAAAATACAAATTCTGCTGTTTTTCGAATTAAGAATTGTATTATAATTAAACAGTATTTTCGTAACAGTTTCTACATTTGTGCACTTGTAACACTAAAACTAGCAGTGAACTGATGACATTTTTGCATTAGCTTGTAAGGGTGAAGATCTGCATGTACTAAACCTTGTCTGGGAAATTCCATCAACACATCATTTTCACTTTCTGGCATGATTGCTCACCAGAATATTCTCACTCTGGGCGAAACTTATGGCGATTTGAGTGGTTTGGCAGCGGATGTCCATCATCTCAGGATACCGCTCAGATATTCCCTGAGTCAGAAAGAGGATGGGGTACTTGTTCTGCTTTTGACGCACCCTGAGGTAAACACAGGAAAAGACATCAGCAGCAGCTGGAGAGCACCTGCTGTATTTATAACTCCATCTTGTAATCACAGCATCTTTCTTAAACATTTCCATATGCTTTAAAAATAACAATAACTCAGAAGCTATTATGTTTCTGCAGTTTCTACAGGCTAATTAAGTCTGGGCATACTTCATCCTCAATCCAACTGTGCTTACATGCTGCAAATGTCCGGGTCGAAGCAGGAGAAGACGATGCGTCTTTTCCCGCCTTTCTGCAGAACACAGGAAAGGATGACGTCGAGGAAGGTATTCATGTTGAAGTAGGATGATAGGTTGCCGTCCCATGACCCGTCCTGTCAATAAAAAGCATTGATCACATGAGTTTAATATGACTTTTTTTATTTTTATCACACGGCATTCTACAATCAAAATATGCCGTTGACCCTACTGACTAAGCATACCCACCTTCATCTGGCAGATCCACTTGAGCTCAATGTTGAAGCCCACATGCTCAGGAATAGCTTGGAAGATCTGTGGACGAAGTATAATAGTTAAGATATTTGTGATGTAAGGGGAGCTACTGATTTTAATAAATCATGATCATCATAAAGTCAATTACCTGTGAGAGTGAGGGGAATGGCTGATGCTCATCGATTTCCTCTTCATCATCCAGCAGATCTGAACAAACAAAACATCAATGTTAATGTACTTAACCCAAATTATCTGCTACTTACACATTCAGCACTCTTTCATCACTCTGTTGTTATGCAAGCTGGAGCATACCAAGCGGGCTTCGATCAAAACGGAATTTATGACGGTCTTGTTTGTTTGACAGTATACAGTACGCAACAAAACAGGCTTGAAAGCACATGGCTTTCCAACATGACATGCCACTTAAATTTTATCCCCAGCAAGAAGGCAGTGATGAAATGCAGAGAGAAAAAACACAAACAATAGGTGCATACCTTTGTCATCATGACCTTTTATTGCAGTGGCATGGGCAAGCTGTGCAACAAAACAAAGAACACATTATGTGCACTAGAATCAAATTATTATGCAACAACTGCTTAAATGAACAACAGGGCAAGTTTGAAAATCCTGAAATGATTTATTCTGTATTCTCAGGTTATGTTTTCAGTAGTTTGTGTCAGCCCCAGATTTTATAAAAAAAATGGTAGTAGAGTTACAAGTCTATCTTTTTTGTCATGATAACATTCTTTACACTGTTTGCAGTCTGCCCATTTGTAATTTGCAGGAACAATTATGCATTAACAATTGTCCACTTTCATCTAAAAGGGTAATGAAGTTTTGTTTCAACGCTTATTTGCATAGTTTGCCCATCATTCCAGGTTTGTACCTTCAGCAGCTGCAGCTGATCAAATGTCAAGTCTTTGACTGGCACCTCAATGAGTTCCAGAGAAGTCTGGTCATTTTTCTGTCGAGGGGATAGAAAGAATTACATGAATTGGTTTTGAGTAGCGACACATTTGCGTGTTTAACAAGTCATGAGTAGTTAATGGAAAATAAAAATACCAACAGAGAAGAAGTATAGCATACCAGATTGGAACACTTAGTATTTTTCACATGTCAATCATCAACTACAACAGGCCTTTATTTTACCTTTTTGGTGGAGATGCAGCACGTCAGATCGTGGTATACAATGGGAACAGCATCCTTGGAGAGGTGAACATCAAACTCTACATAGGCTGCACCCTACAAGTACATAATTGCACATAATTAAGGCAGACGTCATGTTAAAGGTAAACATTTGGTTGTGCTTTAATCACCTGTGTAACTCACATGCTGAGCAGCGCTTTTAAATGAGGCTATTGTGTTTTCCCTGACTCTGTGGTGCCTGTAAAAACACAAGTTAAAAAAAGACTTTGTTGAAAGTGAACAGATGCAGGATGTATAGAAGTATGCACCCCTACTAACACACACTGTTGTGCTATTTCTTTTCAGTCTGCGTTCTATGCAAGGCACTCGGTCCTATCCAAGTCAAAGGTACTATGACTCACTTGGCTGCGTGTGTGCTGCCTGCTCCTCTGTGACCCACGTCCAGAGCACCTCTTTTCTTCCAGTACTTGCTGAATGAGGAGCTCATGTCACACTGCATCCCCTGAATGGGCCGGATCACCAGGTAATCCACTAGAGAAGAGTACCAAAGTAGGTGCCTTGTACATTGTGTGAACTGATGAGACTTAAAAACCCAAAAAAGAAAGACTTAAAAACCAAAATCTTACCTCTGACTTTCCCAATGGTCTGTCTGGAATTTCGACCCATTATTGGAAGTGTGGCTACTCCGTTGTCCTTACCGATCTCCAAAAAAGAAGAGGAGAGGAGGCAAGCTGTGCCCACCTGCCCAGGATGAGTATCCCCCTGGACTACATGCTCACTCATATCCTCCTGGAAAAATTCAAATAGATATATTTAATCACAATGCCTCATTCTTTCCTCCTTTTTCACGTGCATTTATTAGTCAAGAATACTTTTTGTTATCAAGAAATGGGTTTATCAGAGGCTGTAATCCCATGAGTGTTACCTCAAAAAACTCAAATGTTAGCTCTAGGTTGTCTGGATCCATGGTGTGAATAACGTACTCCATCCACTGGTTGGGCTCCAATGCATACCCACATTCAGGCTGTGAGTGACGGGACTTATAGTCATTGGCACTGATCATACTGGTCTCTAGAGTGGTGGCCATCTTATGCCAAGGGGAAGAACTGTGCCCGTCTTCCTCGTCTTCCTCCTCCTCCTCCTCAATACCTTCTAATGTCAGCTTGATTCTGTAAGCGTAGGCAAAATAATCAATTGAATCCATAATATGGTGATACTGAAATCCGCATATTTTCATAAAAAAATGCATCATGCAAAACAAAGAAAAAAGGTTAAATCTGTATGTTTGACTCTTCTCTCTAGCTATGGCAACTGGCAGCGCTTGTAGAAGCAGCAGCCAGTAACTCCTTTAAACTCCTAAAACTTTGTTTTATTGCCAAAACATGCTTTACCTCTGACATAAATACAGTCACTGGAAGAGGAAGGTTTTTGGATTAAAGAGCAGCAAACCACAATCCACCCGGGCCAAACAACTGACCAGGCACCACGGCGCGTGCAGTGATCGCTCAGAGGAGAGGAAAGGAGCTATGCTGGCCCAGCTTGGACCAAAGTCTGCTCCTAAGAGCCGGTCTGGACAAAATGGGACTCATGTGGACCAAGCAACGGAATTCAGAGACTGTTGTGCCCACATTGTTACAAAGACCTGCCCCATCAAAATCCCGGATCAAGCCCTCGGCAGGTGGTCCATGTTCAGAGTTGCCGGCGCAAGACTCCAGCAAGCTGAGAGGAGGTGGACTGTTTTACATCAGTGATGCTTGGTGCTCAAACTCAGCCAAGATGGACTCTGGTTCCCAAGTGTCAGACTGTTCACTGTGAAGATGATACTTTCATCTTATCATCTGGTTGCTGCGGTTTACATTCCCAAATTCAAAAAATGCACTGTAGAATGTTCAGGGTGTCTATGTGTATGTATAAATGTATATAAATAACTGTATATATTGTTTCATTTGATCATCTATGTTACCATATTTTAATATAGGCCTACACTTAATTATATGTTGTGTGTAGCATGAAGAAACAACAAATTTAATTTCATTAGGCAGCCTTGTGCTGTATGATAACTAATGAACAACCTTGTACCTTGGTTTCTGTTACACTTAACAGGTCATGTAATAGTAGCATTGTAATGATCCACTGAGCCGTCTCACGACGAAGTAGAACTTTCTCTGGGTGGTGTTAAATTCGACTTTGGGGTCACCCCTACCTGAAGCGAGACTTCTTAAATTTCTTCTTTGTCATGGACACCGGCGACACCTTAGAATGGTGCAGACGAAGGCGAATCTCTGTCTGACATGTCAGAAACCCAGAGTCAACACAAAACACCCCATCTGTAAAAAGGGAGGACACAGACAGGAAGCACTTGATGACAATGTATATCCACTTTGTCTCCCATGAATGCTGACCAGAGAACTGGTGGCAGCGGCAACTGCAGGGAGGAGACGACTGTTTTTTCTGCTATAATGAATGAGCTCAAAGCCTCTGCTGCACATCAGTAAGCAATTTCTGTCTCAGCTACTCTAGAACACTTTATTTAGCAGTTCTGGTTGTGTACTTAGTGTTGGCTTAGTATATTTTTGTATTTTTCCCCAACTTACTGCGAAATCCAAATTGTCCATCATCAATATTCTGGTGTGATGCTACAATAAAGGAAAAACGCATTAGAAACAGGATACAAAAATCTCAACAGTACAAAGGCTGAGGACAGGTCAAACCAGTGAATTTTCTGAGTACAAAGAGGAAAATCCCCAAATCTTAGTTTGAATTCTTAAAAATAAGATGCCAAATTGGTTCATTGGCCTTCATTGGTTTGCTCTGACTTTGACTTGCCTCAACTTCAGGAGAAAACGCCTGAGCAATAAAACACATTCGATTCCAAAAAAATCTTAATCTATAATTTTATGCAAGAGCATGTCGTTGTGGTTTATTTAGCAGGATGGTTTTGAAACTCAGAACTCAAAACAGGACACTTGAATATAAGAATAAACCTCGTATTTGGAACAAGTAACTATTCTAGTATTAAAAATGTTTCAGTAGGATTTGCTCAAATAAAGATAAAAAAAAACAAAAAACAAGGATGGGGTGCCAGGCTGGGGTTAAAAAGGGCATCAAGCATTGTGCAGACATGGTTGCAACTATTTTTCCTATCAAGCTCATTGTGAATAAGCTTTGTCTGCCAACACAATGGCATGTAAACTAGAGGGATCTACATTATCTGATCATGACATCTCCTGTACTGCAGTGTTTCCTCTATGGCTATAGATTATTCCAGCAAGTGTTGTCCCTGATCCCATGCATACACACACTGCCAAATTGGACTACAAACTGCAGTCAGGTGGCAGTGTGTTCATTCTGACATGCCCGTCGTCCAACCAAAGGTCAGATTTGACTATCCCTGAAATACTAACCCTCTTCTTCAGTGGGATAATTAAGAACTGACCTTAGTGTTGATGGGCAATTGTTAAATATAGTGCTAGGGCAGGGAACGGGAGGTGTACCAGGGGTTTGAGTATGACACGTTACCAAACCCAACTACACGGTGCAAAATTTTTATTTGTTCTATACCTGTGGGGCTCATCGTGCGGGGCTGATGATGGGTCTCCCAAATATTGACTATCACTTGACAGGGACCACCTGCACTCTGCAATTCCAATGTTTGGTAAAATGTTAGGGTTTTCAAATCAGATACATTTGGTTATTTTTCAGTCCGGCCTCAGAGCTGCCTTTGGACCAGACCGCGAGAAAGGTATAAGAGTTGGTATAGTCACCAATCCCCAGCTAGGGCAGTCAGCGACCACGGGTTGAAATCTGAAAAGTGGATTTGTTAGTGAAGGGGAAAAAAAAAACTTTCTTCAGTTACACTTTAAGCTGCTTTCTTCATCTGTAATAAAGCCATCATTAATTAAGCAATGTTTGTAGCATCACATTTTGACCTCTGTAAATTTATCATTACAGAGTTGAATACAGTCCACAATTATGAAAAACACAGCCAATGAGTTAAATCACTTTTAGGTTTATTTTGCTGCAACAGGCTTGGGAATAACTATAGTTTAACATTTCAAGCATGACTCAGACGGCCTGAATAAATATGAAATGTTAACTTCTGTAACCTTGTAATTTCAGCTAAAAGTCCTTTGAGGACTTTACAAAGTCAGGCGTCTCAAGTCAAGTCAGGATGGGCGTTAGTCTCACACAATGTGAGCTCCACCCTTGGCATCCAAAAACAATAATACACCGAGAATACTGAGAGAGAGCTTGAGACAATGTTTTTGTAATGTTTTTCAGGGAATTGTCTGACACGTTTTCTGTCCCTTCTTTTCCAGGGAAATCTGACTCATGTATGTTTGTGTACATCTAGACTATATACATAGAGGGCCTCAGCAGGCTCACAAAAAGTAGAGCAAGTCCGCCCAGTAGTAGGGCAGTCTGCCCAGAGTAGGCTATTCCACAACACTGACCTACTGGCTATTACTAAGGAAATAAACACCTACTGTATGTAGGTAAAGTGATACACAAATCTTGTGACATGTCCTAGCTTCAACAGAGGTAAATCTAGTGCTTTCTAACACACTCTTTCAAAATCAGCAGAGCAAAGACACTAATAGCACCTGTCTCTCCCCTTCCTGTCGCCGAGCTGAAAAACAAACAGGTTTGCAATTTTTTTCCAGTGAAAATGAAATACAAATTGTATCATTCCCACTAAAATTTTGACTCTTATCGCAGTATCTGTCAAAATAAAAGCAGTGTGTTTTTTAAATTTTTATTTGCATATTGTTCAGCCCTAGTAAACCACTACACAGAGGGGAGACTCCACTCACCTTTGAATCCAGAATAAAGCCTTTGAAATAGCGGTAGTTGGAAACAACTCCTTTTGGTACAGTGATTGTTGTGCTCCATGTATTTCTGTCAGGAAGTCAACATACACTTTACTTTTTTAGAAGGACAAAATAGTAAGAAAAACTAGTGGAGTCATACATACTGACGACATGTTTTTATTGAGATTGACATTACACACAACTTTTAACCTACCCATCGTTCCCATGAGGGTGTAAAGACACAGCTTTTTGATGGCTCCAGTTCCCCAGGGCTTCACAGCTACCAACAACTGCAATAACTTGCCCTAGAAATGTCCAAATTGGCCTGTTACCTTCAACAAAACTTTTAAAAAACAAATATGACTAACATTTATGACAACCTTTGCCGTTTTACCAACAATATTTTGAGCTAAACATATTTGAGATGTCTACGTATAAAAGGATGTTACAACCTGTGTCTAATAAATATGTGCAAGCTTGGAAAAGTTCCACAACCCTAACCAGACGTCCATTTTTTCCAAGAACTCAAACTGTGTGGAAATATGTACATATACACACTTACAGCTTTAATAAATTGTCAATATTTGGGGAATCACAGTATAATGTGTTGGGCAAAGAACAAGAAGTGTCTAAAGTAAAGTGTAACACAGCCATAACGTTACCTGGGGATGTATCTCCTCTGACAACCAAAGTCACCTGAGTGGTCTCCATAGTTGTCACCGAGAAAGACTGGCGACAGAAACAAGCTGAAAAACATCAAGAGGTTTTTAAAACACTCTTACATCCTTAATGACAGTGAGTAGCATAATTTGAACGACGTACAGAAGCACAGTAAAGTCATGTGCGAAGTGTGACTACTGGCGTCACTTAACTTAGGTAACGTTAACGAACTTAATTCTGGTCGCTACCTGTGGTAAGTTAACGTTAGCTAACGTAAGTTTCACGTCTAACCTGCTAACGTTAGCCAGCTAACGTCCTGTGAATAGCAACACCGGTGCAAACAACTGTAGTCGACTTATCAAATGACAATGTTAACGTTACCTTCTTGATTTTTGAGGCTATGAGTCGGCTCTTTGCAGCCTCAAAGATGGAGAGTTCACAGTGAACCACGTTCGCCTGTCTCGCAGAGAAGCATGAGTAAGTTAGGCGAAAACAACCAGACCAGTTTGATCAAGTCTGAAGAACTAGTGGATGTGCCAATAAGCACTTAAGGAAGCTACAGTTTGCGGACCCTTTTTCATGTTTTCATTAACGTTACTGTTTGTCAAACAGCGAATCGATATCACGGTAACGTTAACGTTAACGTTAAGGTTGACCTTAACGGAAAAACAGGTTTAAAAAAATAACGCCGGATATAACTCAGTAATTAACGTTACAAAACTGCCACAAATCCCTATCCGTGTGATCCTATTAAGAATATCTAACGTAATTAACTAATATCGCCGTATGAGAAGATCTTAAACAAAGCTGAGCTACTTGGAGGTTTAGCTAACAAACAACAAACACTAGCGTCCAGTTCCCCAAAATGAAAGGAAGGCTTCCGGTTTATACTTTCAAAGTAAAATAAAGTGTTGAGAAACATTCTCTTACCTGGCAATTTGTGAAATAGTAAATAAACCAAATCCTTTGGAGTAAACAATGAGGCAGTCAGAGTATCTAGGTAGGTAGGTAGGTAGGTAGGTAGGTAGGTAGATTTATTTTGTCACAAATTTAACACGTTATGTAGTGAAATTGAGTTTGTAACTCATTTCTGCTATATAGCAGACACTATACATTAATATAGAAGCAATTATAAAAATGGTAAACATAAATAAACTATATTCAGTGGAGCAGTGCTGAGGATGAATTGAAAAAAAGCCTGATGGCTTGGGGGGGGGGGGGCTGCTTTCAGTCTGGTGGTGCAGTAGCAGAAACTTCTATATCTCTTCCCAGAAGGCAGCAGGGTGAACAGGCTGGCTGGGGTGGGTACTGTGCTTTAGTATCCTATGGGCTCTGCGCAGGCACCTCACTGTTATCACTGATGCTCGGGAGATGGGTACTTCTGATTAGTTTTAATTACCCACTGCAGAGCCCTCCGGTCCTGGGCCGTGCACATCCTATGCCAGTTTATAATGTTTTCAGTCAGGATTCTTTCTATTGCTCCTCTGTAAGATGACAAGAACTTGGCACAGGAATCTTAGATTTAAATCCTTCACAGATCATATACATTGACATATATTAATTGGAGATGCTAAAAACATATGGATTGAATTTCAAATAGCTACACACTACACACAAAAGAGGTTGGCACACATTAACACTGTTGGGCACATTTGTACTGCTAAAATAGGTTGCTAGCTTTAAATGAGAAAAATACACCCACAGTTATCAGATATAGAAATTTGACAGTGGACATTTGGCACAGCAAGTGGTAAGGCAATTCAGTCCCGATCAAGTCCCAGATCCATAGCTCACAATTTCTATAATTTCTCCACTATGGTGGATTTTAGACAGTTAGACAGGGCCATAACTACCATTTCTGTGAATGTTCCCCCCAGTTTTTATGCAAGTAAATACAAAAATTCTTAAGTAAGTTAAATTGCACTGGGGACATGGGTTAAGTAGCCTATGTTTAATATTCTTGATTATCTCAGATACAATACTTTAACATATATTCGCAAATATTTCATCTACATTTGACGTTTACGGCATTTAGCCGTTTATTTTGAATGTACTGTTTCCATGTTTCGCGTTGTGTTCTGACTTCCGCTGACTACTTGACGAAGCTGGTTCATACCGCTCTGCTCCGGATCTGGCCCGCCCTACTCTGCTTCTGATGGGCTTAGCATGACGTTTCGCAGAACAGGATGTTTTTGCTGTTCTGCTGTATAATGTTAATTTGCTCTTTTTGTTTGCTGTATTAATCTCTTCTAAATGGAGAAGTCCAGTTTTTCACAGTCTGGGTAAAAACCTAGCTGTGGGTGGTGAGAAAAGAGTGCATCCTTCTGGTGGTTGGTGCATGTTTTTATTGTAACCACTGTATTTGTGTTCTTACTTCTCATTTAGTTGAAGGGGTGACAGGGTTTCATGGAATTTAATGCATATTTATTTTTAATTCATACACTATTGTAGGCTGACTGGCTTTTTAAATGGTTCACGCTGTTTACGTGTCTAATCCGAATAAATATCAAGGTCGCAATTGCCAGGTCAGAAAAATCAATGGCAGTGTACCCATTGATCCCTGAAAGGGGAGATCTGGTGTTATTGTTATGTTTAGTCATGGCTTACTGCTGTTTCAAACACCGTGTTTATTCTATTCAAGGCATGGCATTAAATTCATAGTGCGCAAAATGTCCTGGAATTTATGGGAGGGCCACAGAGCTCTTCCTTGTTCATTATACCCAAGGCACATTGTCAGTTCCTCTTACAACAGGTGGGGCTTCACACAAAATATGATGATACTGTGAATGACCTTGTTGTGTTTGATAACCTCAACAATTTATAAATTATGCTGCAAAAGAAAGAGTTATGACTATGAGCCTGAGCTTCTTGTTTGGTCACTCTCTGTGGTTCAGACTGAAAAGCAAAGTTTAGCCTGTAGCATCCTCCAGTGGTCATATCCTAACAATACACCGTGTCATAGTGAGACAAGAAAGAGGCTAATACAGTATAGTATAAGGTAGTAAGTTAATCACACTTTTCCAGAAAATACACCATAGGACTTAAACTTCCCCACAGTGCAGTTCATCATATTGTATATGTGTATGTATATAAATAACTGTAGGCCTATACTGATTTATTTTATTTATTTTTTATTTTAATATACACTTAATTATTTGTTCTGTGTGTAGCTGAAGGAACTACAAATTTCATTTCGTTATGCAGCCTTGTGCTGTATAATGACAAATAAACAACCTTGTACCTTGTATAATATCTGACAAGCAATATGCCTAAGAATCCTATATGGAAACAAAACAGTGTAAATGCTGCACTGATTCTTGTTTTGGATAAGGCAGACACTGTAGAGTACTAAATAGCGCAATAGGAATGATCAGAGCTTTCATTTTGGGATGAGCTGTTCCTTAGTAGGAAGTAGGCTACTAAAGTAAAGTTTTCATTTCTTGTCTGGCTTTGTTAATGAACACCAATGGGACCCGCTGTGATGAGGCAGGGGCAGGTCTCAGGGTGGGAGAGAATTATTCATCTGACCGAAAATGCAGAGAATAGCTGCTTCTGGATGTTTCACGCATGAAACGTTTGGAAAACAAGGTTGCTGCCAGAGTGCGTGCATAGGCCCCGATTGCTCTGCCGTGTGTAAGAGTGTATCACTGCCGCAAAAGTGGTTTGAGATGGCAAGAAAGAGAGCGAGAGAGAGGCATGTGAGGACTTGATAAAAGAGTAAAGGAAACAGAGAGAAATTATTATGAGTGAGGAGAGACTGCAGCCTTATGAATATTTTAGGATATTCAGGCACCCAGCAAACTGACGTATTCAACTGCAATTGGTATATTCTATAAACAAGATGGTGACACTGGTGAGGGTAGTAACAGCCACAACCTTAATCACCTTGATGAAGTAGATAAAATGCTAAAACAAATTAGCAGAAGTCCACACGTTTAATACAAATTTTCAATAGAAAAATACATGTGTATGCATAATGAAATATAAAAAAAATTGAGGAAAAATATTCTACAACAACTACTTCTGTTGGATCAGACCACACGGGCCAGACGTCACGCCTGCATCAATGAACCTGGGCCGTGAGCTGCGGACTCAATGTCACCTGCTTTGGTGTACTGGAGAGGCAACAGCAAGACAACCCCCAAAAATGGGATGGTTTTGCAGGTGGTGTTCACAGACAGCTCTGGACAGCGCCATAGAAGGGTATCAATCCAGCTGCAGGACCGGTATCTGCTCCTTTATGCAAGGATGAAGTGAAGGAGCGCTGCCAGAGTCCTACAAAAGGACCTCCAACTGGTTACTGGTGTGCATGTTTCTGACCAAACTGTCAGAAACAGACTCCGTGAGGGTGACTTGAAGGCCTGACGTCCTCTAGTGGAATCCGTTCTCACAGCACAGAACCTTGCAGCTCAATTGGCGTTCACCAGAGAACAACAGCCTTTAGTTTTTAGTCTTTATTATCCCAGTGGGGCAACTTGGTTTGCAAACAATAGTCAATACACACCATAAAACAAATAAATAAATAAAAGACAGAAGACATAAATACATATAACACATAGTAGATATTATCATAATAAAGTTACCTTGAGATATAAAACACTGAGTTTCCATCAGTCCTCTATTAAAGTATGTGTGCAACAGCAGCTAAGCCTACAGCTTGTTTAAAACAGCTGACGACTACTACTACTACTACTACTACTAATAATAATAATAATAATGATATATTTATAGAGCACTTTTCAAAAACAAGTTACAAGTGCAAAGGCAATAGAACACATAAAAACAAACACATGATAAAAGCAAGTAAACGCTTAAAAGACTAAAATGCATGTTAAAAGTAAATATAAAATAAAAATAAATATAATAAAATAAAATCATGGGGCAATAGTCATTCAGCACCTTTGGTAATGGACCCTTGGCCAGTGGAACCAACATGGATTCTTTCCATAACCTCCATTTTTCTGTCCAGGAGTTCTCCAGACCATTTACATCATCTGAAACTGACTGCCTTCTTAGCAACTCTAGTTCAGCCGGTTCAGTTGTCACAGATGTGAAAGAGTTTGGAGACACTGTGGTGAACACTGCGGTGGGTCAGTGATGGTCTGGGGAGGCATATCCTGACTGCTGTTTGGTACCAGGATGAAATCCTCAGAGCTATTGTCAGACCTTTCACTGGTGTAGTGGGCCCTGGGTTCCTCCTGGTGTCCAGGAGCTCCAGAGATCCCTCAGGAGACCATAGGCTCAGACGTTGTCGGGAGTGCATACAGACATGTAGAAGCCATACACATTGCTAAGTCACATTATGAGTTTCCATGATGAAAGTAAAAACTTTGACCTTTGAACTATTTTTTCATCAAGATCTGATGTGTGATTTAAGTGTTCCCACAATTTTTTGAGCACCCGACCCACTGGCAGGTGCCATGATAACGAGATAATTGGTGTTATTCACGTCACCTGTTATGTCATAATGTTATGGCTGATTGGTGTATAATACGTTGGTGTTTATTGTACATATAATGAGTGAAATTGTACATATAATGAGTCTGACATGGTTGCTCCCTCTGTCCACAAATGCATGTAAATAAAAGTATGTCTTAAAAGCAATATAGAACAAAACATCAACAGAAGGCAAATAAAAGAAATATTGTTTCTGATTTAGACTCAGTGACTATGTTATGAAATTTATCTTCCTACCAGAATACCTTCCTGATATTAAGGTCACAACTCCAGTCAAACAATAATTTCAAGAATGGATCCAAGTGTTTAGATTAAAGTTTCTGAGATTTGTGTGTCAGGTGGGGTATCTGAGTCAGAATTACCTGAGCCTGGGAAGCAAAAGTCCGTATATTTTCTGGATATCAGGAATTCAACAATATGCACCAGTACAGCATTTTGTTTCCAAAATGATAGGTGTCAGAGGTTACTTTTCCAGCAGCTTCTGTCACAAGAAAGTGACAACAAACAGGAATTATCCAGTAGTGTCTTTGTTGATACTATAAATACATTACAAAGGCAGTTTGTAGGTCTTCAGGATATCTTGCTCAAATCGAAAATAACTGTGAAAGCCAGTTTCATATCACATATATCTGCCACTGAGTTCAGGAAATGAACAGACATGATTCTGATGGCCCACTAAAGAGTCGAGGGTTTTACCTGACTTATATTGTAATAATATACCATTGTTACTGTCCCATGTTGGTTTTGCGAGTGCTTAGCACCAAGTTTCTGTACTGAATAGTAAGATATATATACTCCCAGAATGTGTGCAAAATGGATACATCCTTCTTCTTTATGTATTAGCAATTATGTCTTGGCATGATGAAATATTTAATTCTCCTTGAGCCCATGGGAAGTAATTGCCTTCAGGTCTTGACAGCGTATTTTTTCTCAAGTGCCTTTTAAATACATTTGGTAAGAATAGAAAAATAACAGTTAATTTTGGGAATTCATAAGGCAGGGAAATAATATGAAGTCACTATACCATACATATCCATGCACATTACAATTTCCAAATAAATAAATACAAATGAATGTGGAGACTGTAAATGAGATCAGCTGAAATATATTTACTTATGTGTGCATTCATTTTGATATTCTGTATTTACCCTGTTTGTGTCTGAATGAATGAATCAGCAGAGTGTGTGTGAGCAGTATTTCACATTTGCCCACAGTATTATACTCATCTACTGGTCACAAATACACAATCTCTCTCTCTCTCTTTCTCTGTCTCATTTTTTGTCTGTCTCTTCTCCTGCAACTCCTTAATTTCATTTGCGGTCATATTTATGTCAAAAAGATAAACTTGTCATTTGAAAGCTTTCAAGAGCCTAAGATGGATCTCATAATGTGGCTGAAAGCTGGGAGGACAGATGATAAAATTTCAATTTCAAAGAGAAAATAAAAGCAATTCCTCAAGGCATAAAAAAACAGTTCTGGTAAATTTGAAGCATTGCCTGATGAGCAGAGAATTGCTGAGTTATCATGATCATTTTCCACTGAAATGCAGAACACATTACAAAAAACCCTGTTACAGCATTACAAAAAACCCTGTTGTTATCACTGCGCAAAATCCCTTTCCAGAACACCAACATGTAAATTTCAGTATTCTGTAATTTGTTCCCAGGGAGGTGCCAAAAAGACATCCAAAGAAAAGGTGAGATTTTTGTCAGTCGAAAATCCCACTGTACCATCCTGAAATAACATTAGAGTGAGCAGCCAACCATTGACCTGTGGTCAAAATGGGCTTCTGGGAAAAATGATTGCTCCACAGATCAAAGCTCCACACCATATCCCACCTGTCAGAGTTAGTAAGAAAGAGGAAATGAATACAGAGAGAAAGAGATATAGGCATTGAAAGCATAGAAAAAAGAGGATGTGCTATCTCTGTTTGCATTTGCAAAAGAAAACACAATAACAGCTACAGGGTTGCTGCTGTGAGGTTTCAAGCAGCTGCCTAGATCAGTCTGAAGATAGGGCTGTGTGATAATACATTTATCCACAGGCTAAATTTAATTTCCTTTGAAAGAGGAGAATGAAGAGCACATTATTCTAGTTTTCTGTCTGTGAGTGTGACCGGCTGTGTTTTATTGGAAGAATTCTGAGTAATGGTGGAACAAACACTTTGATCGTTTAGTCACTCTCTTTTAATTGGTGTTGACAGAATGTAAGAGCTACAGTTCTTTCTCCGATATTTTTATTTCTCTCTCTGTAGTCAGGCTGTGAAAACATAGCTTACACATCAAAATTACACTCACAGCTGGCAGCTTTGATACATGTAAAGAACAGTAGACATAGATACACTTACTGTAATTGTATTATTTAAGAGGAATAACATGTTTAAGAATGAAACAAGAAGAACAACAAAAGTGCAGTGGCTGGTATTACATTCTGCATTTATGTTAGTTTTTAATACTCATATCCACAGAAACTCTCAATGAATGTAACAAATGAATAATAATAAAAAAAACAGAGATCCCTGACAATATTTTTGCAACACTTGTTTGATAAGAAAAATCAGTGTGACCTAAAGAGAGAGGCAGCCACAATTTCTTATTTTATTTAATAATACGGCCTCTATTTCAGATCTCATAGAGCTAATTTATCAGTGACCCCTGTGTTAGGAAGAGCTCTGTGGCCCTCCCATAGGCAGAAAGGGATGTAACGAACCCATGATTGTGATGAGAGGCAAGAGGTTATGCCAAAGGGGAGGTCATACAACTCTTCAGTTCCCAAGGTGTTGCTAGAGTCCTCAAGATTTACCATGCTCAAGTCTGGTCCCTGAGACAGTGGTATAAGAAAAAAACTTTAAGAATTCATCAAATGCAATTTCATTCAAAAACACAATTCCACTTCAGCCAAGCAGGAATTGTGTCATCTAGGAAGAACCCAAGAACCCCCCCTACAAACATATTGGTGGTCAACAATATGTGTAACACTTGGTCTACCTCATTAATGCCTGAGTTACAGACCAATGACAAAAGAGATAAAATATTTGTGCAATATAGTCAAAACACCTTAAGACTGATATGTATCCCTAAATGAAAAATTTAATAGTTTTCATACCTGTTTTTAATAAATCCGGATACTTTGTTATCCAGTTCGGAATGGCAGTGCAGAAAACATGGAAAATCCAAAAACAATTATATTCATGGAGGAATTCATGTCTGTGGACTGTCAAATGAGACGTGTCAGCAAAATTCTGAACAGCTAGGAACAAAGCATTCGGGAACAATCTGGCTGAATACCAAATCATATTTCATGCTGTGTGTTTACCTGCAGATTAGAAATTCCTGCTGTAGTTATGACTCCAAACATGACAAGGAACATCCCTCCAACCACAGGGGGAGGGGATCGTTGAGTAGATGGCTCCGATTTTACCCAGCATCCCCATCAAAATCGTGAAAACTCTGCTCAGAAGAATTACCAATCTGCTAGCCACCTGTTGTCACACAAAAGAGGTAGTTGGAAATTGCTTGTTCTGTAATCTGATCTTCCACACTAAAGACAGCCTAGTTATGAAAATATGTAGTATAAATTAATGTTAAACTGTAGGGCTGAATGTTATTGTTAGTCTGATATTATCAGAATACATCAGTATATTCTCGCTAAATGAGGTAGTGCCATTGCCAGTGCCAAAGGCCCTTGCCAACAAACAGCCGAGCCCTTCAACACCAATGCCCCGGTTGATGGCGTGCTTGGGGGGAGAAGGGGCCCCTGACAGCTTGGCACATGTGTGGTAATCACCCACATCTTTGAATACATATAAAAAAAAGACAATAATAATTATAATAATTCATACTCTGCCTGAGAGAACAGATAAAAAAATGACACAGTTGTGGTACATCTTATATCACTGGGCAGTTTGTTCCAGAGAGTAGGCCCCATAATAACTGAATGCACCATTTACTACTGATCATGGGTCAGTTAGGAGTCCAGTGTTTGATGATCTGAGAGTTTTGGAGGAAAACTTTTATCAAAGTGAAGACCCCAGGGTATAGAACAGAGCAGGTGTTATTAAACGAATGACACGATTAATCAGATTTGGCCTGAAAGGAGGACCTAGGGTGGCAGTGGATTACAAGTTGCTTGCAGAGGAAGCAGCAAACGCAGACAGGCAGGCTGTTGCAGCTTAAATAACCTTGTATGGCATTTGCCAATGAATGCCAAGAGATGAATCAGCTGAGCTGTCAGCTGATGGGGCTGGCTTTAGATGGCTGCTGTCAGCTGATGTGCTTGTGAGCTGGGCTTCACTTTGTTGCCTGCCTGAACTAACACTGTGTTTGATTTGTAATCAGTGAAGGATATATTGAAATCATTTTTGATCTCAATCTTACTTACTTTAACCGCAGAAAGGTTTGGCTCATCCAGTGTTTGATTGTCACTATTTTTTTAATCATATGCAGGGATGGGGTTATCATGTGAAAATAAAGGAATGATAAACTGTTCTTCTGTATGATGGAACCAAGTGGCAGCATATTTACTAAACAGTAATGGGCCTACAACTTAATCTTGTGGGATCCCACAATAATTTGTTAAAATTGCCAGTTTTAAAGTTGGCAAGAGACACCGAGAATGTCTTGCCTTTAGAGAGCATTTTAAAGACACTATTGCCAGGCATCTTAATACTACCCATCGCTAGCCTACAGAGTAAAATGTTTAGTATCTGAGTGTATTGTATCATAAGGAGTGATGCCTTTCCAGAAGACATACAGGCATTGTCTGGAAGATAAAGAACTTGGAGGTGTGCGGCTTCTTGGCTTTGCTGTATGTAGGAACAGGGATTGGTATGAGACGGAGATAGTGGGAGAACAAGGTGATCAACACCGTGGCCTGTGTGTATGAGAGAAACATCATTAGCAAGATGATGAACAATTATAGACTGATATCATACTCCAAACTGGCCTGTGATGACACTGTCCCCACTGAAGGAAATTTATGGCTCATCAAATCTAAATTTCAAAAGAGCTTTGGCTCTTTCCAGTATTACCAGTTTAGTTTTTAATTTCATTTTGGACTGTGACCTCCCGATAAAAAAAAAGTCATTGCTAAATTTGCAGCCCGATATTGCTGGTACAGTAAAAACATTTTGATATTTCCAACTGGGCAAAGAGGCGTTCACCACGGCAGTCAGTGCTTACATACATAGCAGAGATGCCCCGGTGGCCGGCAGTCTTGGCTCCAGCTGATTCGTACAGTGACAGGCCTATCAGAGAGACTGTGGGGGCAATGGTTAATGGACCCATGAAGCACATGAGGAAGCCAATGAGACCAGAGAAACCCAATAGGATCTGGAAGAGAGGCCACCATGATAGAACCCTGCAGCTGAACAGGAACACAAGAACCGAGGGCATGAGCATTAACATCATCACTCTATCTATGGCTGAGTGACAGACTGTAACAACAATATAATTGGTCACTTCCCAGAGCAGACACTACATGAGCTCACTGAATTAATTATGAGCTCCATAGAAGTGCTGTTATACTTCTTTGTTGGCTTGCTTTTATTGTAAGATGTGAACGCACAGTGTTTGTGTTGGTTCACTGCTCTCATGCGGGTCTGCCACACTTCAATGAAGAGACGTGAGGAGGTGTTGACCAGACTGGTGTTCTGGGTCCAGGCTGGGCACTTCCACTCTGGCATGGACAATGGCCATGGCAGGTGTCAGCAATGCAAATGTACTCCCCTGTAGGATGGGAAGCCTACATGTGTGACATAAATAGTAACAATTTTTAGACAAAAAACAAATAGTTTACAGTGAAATTTGTCCAATACAAAGCGATTAAAGGATGCCATCTGTCTCCTAATCTATAATACAACAAAACAGCACAGTATGCAACTGGTTAGCTTGTATTTGATGGATGTAACATTTTTTTATTGTTGTAATTGTATGTCCAATAACATGCACAATAAAGGGTGAGCGAAGAATGGGTGACTTTCTTCTACAACAAGCCTAGAATTTACAGCCATGCCATCGCCCGATAAGAGTCTCACGTTAACGCAGCACGTTAACGCCGATAACGGCCCACCACTAATAAAAACAAATCCTCTCCCCTTGTTTACACAACACAAATCCGCAGCAATGCACATGTAAATACATTGTTTTGTTGTTTTTCTTTTACACTTAGTTCTATTATTCTTTTATAACTTCCTCACCTGTTTATTCCATCCATTTATATATTTTACATTTATTTACGTCAACTGTATGTTTAGGTCTATGTCTAGCCCCTAATCACCATAGCCAATTCCTCATACGTGTAAAATACTGTTTGGAAATAAAGCTCTTTCTGAATGTTACCACACAATTGACCTAACATTTTCACATTCAATGAAGTCATTTAATTTATTGTCAATATGAATAAGCAGATTAGTGGAACTTTAAGACTGTTTCCTTCAAATAGTGTAATTGAAGTGTAAAGGTAAAAAAGTAAAAGCAGTAGTGAGCGTACCGCTTTTCAACTTTTCAGTGAGGGTCTAACTTATGTACTTTTGTAAACAGAGCTCATCTCTCTCAAGTGAGAGAGTTTTGCAAGTTGAAAAGTTTTGCAAGTCAAAAATGGTCAAAATAAGAGGTTCTATTGGTGGGTTTGACTGACCAATCATGGTTTTGCACTTAGACATGACTAGCTAGGCCAAGGCTTGCTACTGAGTTGTTTGTGTATTTGTGTATTTGTTCAATACAATGATTACATGATCAAGATCTCTCACATCAGACATGGCAGTCCTGGGCTATATTTAAAAAAATGGAGTTGATAAGTGCACCTCTCATTAATAGGTGCTTTCTATCAGCTGATTTAGTTTTTTTTTCCTTTTGCCTCCCTAAACAGAAACCCTCTGGTATGGTGTTGCCTCTGGGCAATATACACTTTATACCCTAGTACATCTCCACCAAACATCACAAAATATGATGCATTACTTTAAAAGAGTTGCAGGGCCTTAAGGAAACCAATAGCAGTGTTAAAATTTGTCACATGATTCTCTGGCGTCCATTAGGAATCCTTTTACTGTTGCTTTTGACACACATTTACACTCTGCACTAAACTGCCCTCAAAACATATTTTTATGCCATCTTTTGACCCAAAATTATATTTTTATAATTTATAATTTATAATTTAAATAGCACTGATGTCTTGGCTTAAATTATATTCACTATAATAGGCAAGTAAAGTTTCATTTTTAATTGTTTAATAAAATTTGTTTGATAATTATACAATGGAAAATAGTTAAAATCCAAATGTTGCCTTGAAGCAACATCATACCATTATAGAATCCAGCCTTGGTGTTGTGCATTAGGTTTATGTACTGATCAAAAGCATAACCATTAATGTAATTTTTTCTCATTTTACATTAATGAATTCATTAATTATACATTTGATAATGTTGGTTGTAATAACACTGTAATAAAAATGTATTACATCTCATTTTTGTTGAGAAAACTGTGCAGTTCCCTTCTGCTCATTTTATCCAGTCTCTCTGTCTCCACAACTGATATGGTAATAAAAATGAAATCCTGAACATGCCCTTAATAATAATATGATGTGTGTGAGCATTTCAGTTGTGTGTATGTGAGCGTTTCAATTGTGTGTGTGTGAGAGCATTTCAGTTGTGTGTGAGAGCGTTTCAGTTGTGTGTGTGAGAGCGTTTCAGTTGTGTGTGTGAGAGCATTTCAGTTGTGTGTGTGAGAGCGTTTCAGTTGTGTGTGTGTGAGAGCTTTTCAGTATAGTATGTGAATGAGTTTGGTTTCATATGTGTATGTGAGAGGAAAAGTACAAGTATATGCATGGTAATTGTGAATAATGTCCCTAGGGGCACCTCATAGTTTCAGCTTGATGTCTGTTTGATTGTGGTTTGCATTTAGCGTTTTCCTCAAACTGTCACAGACAGCTGACAGGACAAAACTGGGAAGATGGTTAGATTAGCCTTCAAAAAGTGGATGTTTTCCTCACTCAGAGGGGGAAAAGAACATGGTGAATTGATATGATTTCTGTGTGATGCTGATAATGCAGCAATGCATTTTGGGAAATAATCATGTGAAAACACTCTCCAGTCTTTACACAGACAGAAGTGATCATAACAAAGAAAGAGGTTCAATGTAAGTGTCTCCACTAGTCATTTGGCTTTTAGTACCAGAGTGGGGTTTGATGTCAGGTCATGGTAACCCCAGACTCACTTGCCTCCCATAAGGTTCATATCTGTAAAATTCATCAAGAGTTCTCACTGTGTTAAATTGAAGACGGTTGCAGAAATAGTATGAAGCCAGGTCTAAGTGACACACCACTTATCAGCCACAAAGTAAGGAGTGACTAAGGTAAACAAGGCTTAGGCCAGCACTGTGCATTTCAAGGGATTCTTTGCTTTTCTAATAATGCTAATATGTACTGGTTTATTTGCTTAGTACAGTTGGGTTTTGTGATGTAGCACATCATCAAGGGCCTGTGACATTTTTACAGATAATGTCACTTTATCATTTTGTCACTTATAACCAGGAA
Organism: Lepomis gibbosus; assembly: GCA_029875015.1. NCBI lineage: Eukaryota > Metazoa > Chordata > Actinopteri > Centrarchiformes > Centrarchidae > Lepomis > Lepomis gibbosus. The sequence goes on from JAPMOB010230440.1 coordinate 39,184, forward strand.
GGTTAATGTTTAATGTTTTGAGTTTGGAGGAGCAATCTAGCCAATTTTTGGTGGGTGTAAAAAGTGTATTTCTGTTTTGAGCTCTCACTCAGCTTTTTGTTCATTAAAACACAGAAGTGTACTCCTTAAGGAGGTATTTGGTGTGTATTTAGGGTGGGAATAATTTATCAGGTAACTGTTCCCACTAATGCAGATTGCACATACAAATGTCAGTGCCACAAGTGACACAGTGCTTATAAAACATACTGTGTCCTCATTTCAGTACTGTGAGGAAGATTCATGTTGCAAATCCGTATCATTTTGCACAATAGTACAGACTAATTGTGACACATTCTGACAGGGAAAGGTAGGATGCACATATGTAAACACAGGGGTTTGAAAGCAGCAAAGAACATTGAGTCAGGAGACATCACAGCACATAAAGTATTTGTTCATCCAGAAACAAGCCACTGTCTCTCAGTCGAGCCTGAGGGAACAAGCTGCAAAAGATTCCAAATCTTCTTGGACGCTCTTGGCTACTGTAGTACTATAGTAACGTGTCAAATATTTAGCAGCAAGTTTCATAATTTGCTGAAAACATCCTAGGACCACATCTTAAACACTTTCAGTAATGAGTTAGCTCAAACATTAACATGCATATGAGTAAATGTTTTAATTGCTGTTCTTGCACAAGTGATACAGCTCTCAGGTTTTAGAAAGGCGTATCTAGGTTTAGGTTTATGGTACTCAGCAGGGTGTTATTGTTTCAAGCTTATTCTAGACTTCATGGTTTGGTCTTGTCAAAACTCCTCCAGCTGCATAAAGTATAATAAAATAAAAAGATTAAAGGCTGAACTAGCCTCCAACATTGAGAGCCTTACCATTTCAGAGCAAACAAGTGCCAGCACCAATTCATTCATATGTGAAACGGAAAAAAACACAACTGTGTTCCCAAACTGCCACCAAACTTGTCACCAGCACGAGTGTCCTTGCAGGGTGGCAGGCTTGCTGCTATTGACTGTTTAAACAAGAAAGCTCCTCCCTAGATTTTCATTACAAAAAGCAACATACTTGTTGTAATTGAACATTTGGATGTAAATCAAATTCTGTGGCCTTTTTTTCATGCTGATACTCCTGATTTAATTATTCATTTCAACGTGACCTCTGTCCTTTTTCCTATGTTTTTGTATCTCTTCCTTTATATTCAAGTGAGAAGCACTGTGTGAATACCACTAGGGTCACATTTGGGTGTGTAAGGGAACACAAATGGAAATTCAAGCACAACAAACACAACACGCCTATTCGCTTCTTTGTGAAATAAGCAGGACAAGTGTGACAGATGTCCACTTGGAGTTGGTCCAGCTTCTGTGTGCTCAAGTCCAGCAAATATGGTCATCAGAAAGTGATATGAAGTGAATTTTGTTTGAATTGTACATATATGTGAAAATGTGGGTGTGCGTTTTGTGTGAAGAGACTTGAAGTGTTTAAAACTGAGCTACCATTGGTCAGCATATTAGGATTTAAATAACGGACAAAGGTTACGTTTCAAACCAGAAGTCCTGAGTGTCACTGTGACATTGCCCCTGAGGCTAAGTGACAATAACATTTTAAACCTGAGGAAAAATTTAAACTAAATAATCCAGTTTCTATCTGTGTGCTGTCTCAATCCTGACTCGCTTAACATCAGTGTCAATTTAACCAAACAGCTGAAGGTCAAAGCGGGGTAGATGCTTCAAAGCAGTATCAATCATCTTTAACATCTAGTCAATATGAGAGACTTTGTCTATTAAGATATTATATCACTTCGTCTATTGTATAGTAGAGTGCTGTAATAACACTATAAATCACTGTTCCTTTGCAACCAATACATATACATTTTTGTATGTTTCACACACTTACAGGATTGATAAATCTTACAACCACATGGGTCATCCTAAGGAGATAAAGTTGTTCCTGCAGGTATTTTGTAAGTGGTTTTTGAATACTTAAACCATAATTGCAGTCATAATGATGCAGCGCAAGATATTCCCCAGTGTGGAAACTGAGAGTCAAATAAACCAAGACCACTGAAGTGATTACCAGTAAATTGCACTTCTGAAGTACACCGTGTCTTGGGTGCTTTTGCTAAGCCGCAATTAGTAAGGAAAAATCAATGACATGAAAAGCCTGTGCTAATTTGTGATTTAGGAGAGCTCTTTAAAAACAGTGTCTCAGACTCAAATAGACACAGGCCAGCCTGTGCAGTCAGCCATAAAATGTACATATTTCTATATGTACTGTAATTTCAATTTCTAAATGTAACTTTAGAACAATTTGTTTAGTGTGCCAAACAGACTAAGAAAATGAAGAAGTCTTCTTTCTAGTGACCTTTTTCATGTGACATGTGGAAGTCATATTGTCAGAAAGCTAAGACAATTGCATTGACTGCGTGATTGATTGAATTGATTGATGCGTATGCAAGCAGTCTGCCATCAATATGGAAAACAAGATTACACATAATACAAGGCAGTTCAATAGAAATTAATTATACTTTTGCATTTCAATTGTCAGCTGGGACTCACATTAATAAACTGTTTGATGTAATCGGGCTACTTTGCATTAACACATCAAAATCAATACTCATGATGAAAACCCAGGAGAGGAAAGCATATGCGGCAATGCTGCCCCATTCAATTTTCATTCACTGCAGAGGTTTTGTACAAAAGGTTTGTAAACATCCTCAGTTTTGTGGCGGACAATTTTTTTGTGTTTAGGCTGATGAAATATGAATGATGAACAACCACAGGAATAATTTGCGAAAAAGCAGCATACATCATTATGAAAATTTGATTACAATACCATTCTAAGCACTTAAAGGTCCTAGAAACGTATTTCCTCAATTGGCTTCCAAACCAGCAATTAGGTCGTACACAAACACACACGTTTCTGCCAAAATTAAACAGCTTTGGTTATTTCACATTAGAGATTTCTGTATTTATGTTTTTGTGCTTATTTTTCTCGCCTGTTCGAAGTGTGTAGGACTCACCCAAGGTGGAGAAAGGTGAAGATGTCATGATGTCCATGCACCAATCAGAGTTTAGCAGCATTTCTGATGATAGGCGTCGGGAGGTTTGCTTATGTTGCCAGCAGTGCATGAAGTGGGCTAGTGCTAGTACCGGCAGTTCTACATTTCACTCTTTGGCATACTGGTACCTTTTCTTGGACACCGGCTATTCTTACAAGCTGCTGGTACTCTTTTCTGCCCTCTCCATATCCACTTAGCATTGACATATATACAGAAATTTGAAGGATTAGACTAACATTAGACCTAATCATATCATAACAACAGTGGTGTAATATCAGAAAACGGTTTTATTTGTGAATCTCTGTAGTCAGACTATCTAAACAAATTAAAATTGAACAAATAAATAATAAAATGGTCATGCAAATATAGAAATATTTAAACCCAGTAGAACAAAAAACAGAAATTTATATGGTCTCACTGCACAGCTACCAAGCTTTCATGAGAAGAAAATGTGCATGTTTTGAACATGCCATGTGCAGCCATAGAGAAGAAGACAAATCTATTGTTCAGTTTCAGACTTTTGAATGTCCATTTCTAATCCTAATTGTTTTCTCACCTGTATATGACTTAGGAACAGATTAAAAAATGTTTTCCCTGATCTTTGTACATTCCTTAAATGTTTTATTTAACCCGAGTGAAAAAAAAGTTTTTGCCAGGATCATTTTATTTTTTCCTCCGCTGCAGCTCAGTAAGCTTTCAGCTCTTCATACAGCATATTTTATACAATAAGATGCGTACAAAACAAGGTCATTACAACCACAGTGAAAACTCAGATAGTATAAGACAGGCATTATCAAGAAAAAACTGAAGTGAAAATAGTTTCACCTTTTGACGACCAGCATGCTTAAAGAGAAAAGAGAAATTCCCAGGAGCTAAAGGGTCCTTAGCCAAAATCAGCATTGATGTCTGCAAATATGGCAGAGATGTGTACACAAAAACAGCAAGTTACACATTGACTGATACAAAAGAGCCTAAAATATAACAGTGAATTAAGCAAAATGTAATATGACCTGAAATAGAAATTACAATTGCAAAATTTAAAAACAAAATAAACAAGGCAACTATTGTGCATAGTGATTAATATGGGTGATAATTCACACCTTTTTGGAAGCCATAACATGTATTGTTCCTTGAAAATGAACTACAGGCAATTAAAGTTACCTTCCAGATATGCACAGAGAGATTCACACTAACTAATCAAAACTGTGTGTCAAACACTGGTGACACTATTTAGCCTGCTGGAGATACTTTCCAACTGCAACCACTGTACTAAGCAGTGTTGACACTGTGCCATCCATAACCCTGCGACTTTCATTAGCACAGTTCAGTAAACAGCTAACAATATTAAAAATGAGTTGGTCCTGCAGTATTGTAAGTGCTGCTGCTGTTACAGCCTTCAGCAGACAAGCCTGGCGTGTTCTTGCTGGATGTTGACAGCTTCCATGACTCAGGCCTAGGCTGTCAAAATGTCAAACAAGAAGATGATATCATTTAGAATTTATTTTTCCTGGATATGGAGCCATCACAGAAGGAGGGGATATGTGTATGCAGCCAAATACAATCATGTAATGATAGAAAGACTGACCCTTCATTTTGCTCAAGTTGCATCCAAAAACTTATTTTGCCCTACATATACATATGTACAGATGTATATACATATTTACTGTTAAAAATGTCATGTATTTTCACTGCACTGTGACCATACCTCCAAGGGCAGCAGTACCTCATACAGTCACCTCAGCAGCTAGTGTATCTGGCCATTATTCTTCCAAGAACAACATATGTTTAGAGTTGTCACAGTATTCATAGATTGGCCTGGGCTGCCTCATTCATGATTTATTCACACTCAGCCTTCCTCAGTTGTCCTGTTCTCCCCAAAGACCTCATTAGGATCTTCACCTTTACTCATATTACTGAAATGAAACAATTATACTAAAACACAATCTCATGGGTGATATAACTGCAAGTGCGCAAGTATGTAATTCAAACACACTCACACATGCAGACCCCACCAAGTACTCACTCTTTGGAAAAAGAATGAGTGTCTTTAGATTTGAGTGGACTTTTACTTTTATTTTCTATGGTTCACTTTAGGGGGCGGCACGGAGATACAGTGGTTAGCACTGTCACCTCACAGCAAGAAGGTCGTGGGTTCAAACCCTGGTTGCCCCAGCCTTTCTGTGTGGAGTTTGCATGTTCTCCCCGTGTCCGTGTGGGTTCTCTCCGGGTGCTCCGGCCTAGTCCCACCATTCAAAGACATGCAAGCTAGGTTAATTGGTGATTTCCAAATTGTCCTTAGGTGTGAGTGTGAGTGATTGTTTGTCTCTGTGTGGCCCTGCAATGAACTGGCGACCTGTCCAGGAAGTACCCCGCCTTTCGCCCAATGTCAGACATTGGATCCAATGTCAGCTGGGATAGGCTCCAGCGACCCTGTACGCAGGATAAGCGGTTGACAATGGATGGATGGTTCACTTTAGGTTCAGTCCAAGATATTTAATTATGCAGTTGGATCCTATTCAAATTTACAATGAAAAGAGGTGATAGGAGCCAAAGGATTTCAGAAGGAAATTTGATAATTAAGTATTACCTATTATAATAATCCCTTGCCTGCCTGTGTGGTAATGAGGACAATTCAAATCCTGTATTACATAATAACTTAGACCTGAGTCCTCTTTATGGGCCATTTTAATCTTGAATAGTCCTTTTGGGTTCTATTGAGTGCTGTATTGAGAAATCATGCTGCAGCCATAATAGTGATGTTAATAGCACTGCAGTTTGGCCTACAGAGTACCAGCCTTTTATGATCCTGTTTGAGGAATTAATAAATAACCTAGCCACTTTATAATGACATCTGCATGGATCATGTGGAACCACATTTTCCATTCTTGCTGCCTATTTTCTTTTCCTGTCCAACATTACCTCACCTACAGTAATATCCTTCCAGGGGAACATATTCTTCAGCATTTATCAACTATCCAAAAACTAATGGATGGGCAGAGTTGGATTACCAACTGGGTGACGGAAGTCACGGAAATACACGGGGCCTTAGAACTTCAGGGGCTCAAAAGCTCCAGGCTTATAATGAATGAACTGTTTTTTGCTCATTAATTGAACATTTGTTCTACACAAATTCTACACAAATACACACAATTTTGGTGTGTCCTTAATTTTAACTTTGATGTACTGGCTGTGGGTCACATCTCTCTCTCTTCCACTTATTTCTTTATTTTGTGTTTTATTAATGCATGAGTGTTTTATTTAACGATTTACTTTCATGTTTGGAGAGGCTGCTGTCAGTCATTTTAACTGTTTCCTTGTCCGCATTAATGTCACAGCAAATACCGTGGGGCATTTAAGCAGCTAAAACAAACTATAGTTATAAACCTGACATGACAGGACAGAGGTAACTCTCCAGAGGAAACAGAGTTCAACTTTAAGACCACCACTCCCATAGGCGCACAGATGGGCGCAGGTGTATTTACTATTTAAACAACATGGATGCTGGGCATGAAAAGAGTCTGCAACCATTCCAGTGGCTCTGTGCTTCATGCTAAATGTGAATGTCAGCATGATAACTCATATGACAATGCTAACATGCTGATGTTTATCTAGTAAAGTTCACCAAGTTCACCATCTTAGTTAGTAAGTGTGCTACTATTTGTTAATTAGCAATTAGTTAATTAACAGCTGAGGCTGATCATAAAAGTGAGGGTATCACCAAAGTCTACAGTTGTAGACAGACCGACATGCCAACATTGCCATCCCTTGAGCTAGGCTTAAAATGTCATTTCAAGACCTTCAGCTTGGGGTTTTGTAGCAGGTTAGTCTGGCCATGGGGACAAGGCGATAACTGATAACTCTATCAATAGATCATAATGTAAAAATTAACATTTTATTTTATTTTTTATTTTTTATCTTTTCATCATCACAAAAGACCAACAGACACAAGGGCTGCTAATGTGCTACTTGTTGGCTAAACATAGTAGCACATTAATTTTTGTGGTGGAAAAAAAACAATGTTTGGTCAGCAGAGATTGAAAACAGTTTGGAAGTTCTTGTTCCAAAGAGCTAATTATTATATTGTATATTCTGTATGTTTTTAATGATGTACTGTGTTATGTGTATTGTTTGTGCATTTTCTGTACCTTTAGAGAAGCAAATTTCCACTGAATCTTTTCTATGTTTTTAAGCCATTAAGATCAGTGTTAATAGTTTTTGAGAAGTGTGCAGTCACTGTGATGTTAGATAACTATTTCAGCAATTATCAAGATGATATCATATTTCATGTTAGTGGATGGTGAGACTCTTGCTTTAGATCTTCCTCATAAGAAAATGAAAACTTTGCCCTTATCAAAATGTCTGACAATAATGATACATTAACCAGACAGACATTAGCAAAATATGTGTATTTAAGCACAGATGACCACATACAGCCCCCCTATTTTTCTTGGAATATCATCAGTCTCTCAGTTGTTTTGAGCCAAACACAAAGCTTGTCCCCAACAAGGATCAAAGCCCAGCCGAGGCTTTCATGCGGTGCATTGCGTTGTGCTCAATGTGAGCCACTCGCCTTTTGTCCGTGCATGTAAATAGTCGTGATGAAAGAGGTGGTGTTGTTGCAGACAGGGACCGAACTGAGTCGTGCTCACAGAGCCTGTCTGAATGCATTGAGCTTTCTCTCTCAAAGGCTGCCTGTAAGCTCCTATATCTTCATGGCTCACTAAAATATTAATCAGGCCTGGAGCAACAGCAGCAAGGTCACTAAAACACATACACAGGTTCACATGTGAGTGCACACACATTCATGGACACACACACGCACGCACACATTGTTCAGGGCATGGGTCTAATTTAGTGCTTCACCGCTTTTGATATCTAGTGGCTGGATAGCTCACTGTGGAGTACTGAGCCTCAGTCACAGACATGACTTCCTCCCCCGGGGATGGCAGAGGAAGCAGTAGAGCACTGTTACAGCGCTAGTGCTGCTGCTGCTGCTCACTGTACACAAAACATGCGAAATTGAAAATCTATCAGTCACACAAAAGACTGGGTTTACTGCTGCTTTAAATCAGTGCATATTGCTTGGGTGTACAATATACTGTCTGTCCAGTAATTAGTTACCACAATGGAGCCTGTGCGCATTAACAAAGATAGATGTCAGTAACCAGTCATGTAGGCATGAGAACCACAGGCAAAAGAGCAGATTTATGGAGCACGATATTCTCAATTTGCTTGCAGCTATTACACTTTCTGGGCTTACGGGTTCCAAGACATGATTGAATTTGAATGCGCTTTGCCATACATAAAGGTCAGTGCTTGTTGTGTAAACATCCCATGTAAACATTTTTTCATCATGCATTTTTAAGCATCTACAGAGGCCCATGTAGATGAAACTGGGAGCGCATTCCCAAAGGTCTCAAACAGGTCACTTTTTGACTTGTATCTTGGTTTGTCGCGTGTCTGAATAAACAAATGTATGCAACGAGGGAGAACAAATTGCTGTACAAGGAAGCAAGAAAAACAAACCACGCGAAGTGCCAAAAAGAAGATGCCAGCAGTTGTCAGCTTGAATGTTCTGAGTCGTGCTGAGCTGAGCTTACTAAGTTTGAGCTCTGTCGCTGCACATGTCAACTCATCCCAATTCAGGGTTTGTTACGAAGACAGCAGCAGCCACATTTTTAAGATACTGTCAATGCAAAGCCTAGTTTTATGAAAAGTTGCGAATCAAAAGAAGTTCTCAAGATCTGATCACTGTCCCTACACACACACACACACACACACACACATACACAGTGTTATTCTAGTTTGGAATGGCCCATCGAGACCTAACTCGGGGACCTTGTGTGGCACGAGTGCGGGGCACCTGGGACGACTCGCACGCCCTCCGCAGAGCGAGGGGGCGACTGGCGCCAGGGGGCTTGGACCCCGCTTACAACTGCTTGCAGTTCTAGTTTTTTTTTTTTTCTCTGCAGGTGTGTTCTTTTTAAAGTACTGCCAGTCACATAATACTCTTGATCAGAGCAATACTGTATATCTGTGACTAGTATCACTGGGACAATCAATAACATTGGTTAAAAATAACATAATTACGCATGTACTCTTCTAATACATCCATGTCACTTAAGTGTTCACCACAACAACTATTTGTCCAGGTCTCCATTAACTAGTTTTCCCGTACTGGTGCTGATGCTAACAGGTTCCCATGGGAAACGAGATGGGATGTGCTGAAGGAGCCAGTTGGGCTAAATTCTGACTTAAGGTTGGTCAGATTTCATAGCTGTATCACAGATCAGCCATAAAACTATGACCACTGACAGGTGAAGTGAATAATATTGATCATCTCTTATCATGGCACTGGTAAGTGGGAGGCATATATTAGGCAACAAGTGAACATTCTGTCCACAAAGTTGATGTGTTAGAAGCAGGAAAAGTGGACAAGCATAAGGATTTGAGCTACTTTAATAAGGGCCAAATTGTGGTTAGAAGACTGGGTATAGCATTGCCAAAACTGCATCTCTTGTTGGGTGTTCCTGGTCTGCAGTGGTCAGTACATATCAAAAGAAAATGGTGAACCAGTGACAGGATCATGAGCACCAAGGCTAACTGATGCTCATGCGGAGCGAAAGGTGGCCCGTGTGGTCCGATCCAACTGTCGATCTACTGTAGGTCAATTTGCCTTAAAAAGCTGGGTCCTGCCATTCATGTGACATGTACCACCTACCTATGCATTGTCACAGATTGTGTACACTCTTTCATGGAAATGGGATTCCCTGATGCCAGCGGCCTCTTTCAGCAGGATAATTCACCCTGCCACAAAACAAAAATGGTTCAGGAATGGTTTGAGGAACACAACAAAGTGCATTGACATAACCTCTAAATTCCCAAGATCAAATCCAGCATCTGTGGCATATGCTGGACAAACAAGTCCGATCCATGGAGGTCCCACCTTGCAACTTAACAGGACTTAAAAGGATCTGCTGCTGATGTCTCAGTGCCCGAGGTGTAGTGGAGTCCATACCTTGATGGGTCAGGGGTGTTTTGGTGGCCTGCACAATATTAGGCAGTTGGTCATAATTTATGGCTGATCGGTGTTTAGGCCTATGTTACATTTACCTACATGAAATTATTTAAGCAAATGTAAAATGTAGGGCAATGTTGCAGTTGAGAATACAGGGGTGTTACATAACTTCAGCCAGAGACTGTAGTATACTTCTGTTTTAGAAAATGAGATCTTATTTTGAGTGAATTAACCACAGGGCACAATATCAGGACTGCAATATAATACAAGCCATTAGAGTAGTCCTGCAATACAGAGACCTCTTCGTAAACTAGTTGATTTAACATGAATAACTTTAAATAAAATGCTTTTGAGTAGAATAGCAACAGTAGCAGCATAATATTACAAATCTTCACAAAGTAGTGTTGCAGGGCTATAGCATCAAGTTGCATAAGAGGGCGCGAATCTTCGTGATGTTGTGTGTCCACCCCCTGTACCTATGTGTCCCCGGGCATCTCATGGCATTAAACACCAACACTCCGTAAATCTGTTTAAACGATCACCCGAATGAACTGTGACACTGACTAGATTACTAATTCACCTTCCACGAAATGTCGAGATTGTGCACGCGTCAAATTTCACTCAGATCACTATCTTTTGCAGGTCTAATGAGTCATGACATTAACTGAGCCTGAAGCCCTCCTCCCACGCTTCTCCAGCCCACTCCTCTCTTTATTTGAGGCGCTCCTCAGCTCCGTTCTTCAGAGCACCAGGCGCCTAGTCAGCGCAGCTCTCTCCGGGACCCGGTGCTTGTTCCACATTTTCCTGGATATACCTTCATCTCGCCAAGATGAGACTTATTTTTGTTGTTGTTGCGGTTGCGGCTTTGTTAACAGGTATGTGAAAGAGAGATGGGTTTCTTCTTGCAGTGCTGTAAATTAGTGCGCGCAGTTTAGGACCATGGACAGAGACACCGATGACTTTTTTCACTTTAATACATGCGATCCCTTTTCTCGTGCAGTTTCACATTTGACAAAAATTTTAACACAAATATTTTTTTTCTCATGCAGAAAATCTAGCGTTTCCAGTGGGAAAAGAAGGACAGAGAGAAGATGTGGTATGCCTTTTTTTTATTGCTATTTGATCATTAAGTTAAGAGAGACAGCGATGTCCCAAAAGCATTAAAAAACCTACGTATTTATTATATTTTATTTTATTTATTGCAGGTAACACGATGCTTGGTTGAAGTCCTGTCCAAAGTTCTCTCAAAACCCTCCCAGCTGGATCAGGAATGCAAAGACATCCTCCAAGCAGGTTTGTAACAGGTTTTTTTAGTGTGCATGGGTTCATAGTAAACAGGCATATTTAAAGCATTAAGGACATTGCTGCTGATCACACTTTACTGTCAGGTTGCTGAAACATTGATAGATTCAAACAAAAAATGACTATCTTGAGAACCAGCTGTTGACTACAGTAGAGGTATTAGGAGATTTTACAGTTTTCATGCCAATACTCCACAGACAAGAGCTTAAAAACCAAGAAGCCTGACTGAACCTAAATATCAAACAAGTGATTGATCAAATCATCAAATATAAGATGGGATTTGTCCAAATGCCGTGAGAAATCTATAATAACATCCCTAAAAACTGTACTAAAAGTGGACATTCAAACCTCTTTTGGTCTTTGTTTTGTTCTGTCATAGGGGTTAAACATGCGCCACAGGACAAGAAGAGTGCAGAGGGGGTAGTAACTCATGGAGAGGTTGTCAAAGGTCACCCCGAGGAGCCTGAGTCAAAGGGGGCAGATCTGAAAGACATCGAGGCTCTCCTGAAATCTGTGGAGGAAAAAAGAGAAAACCCAGAAGACGAGCGTAGCCAAGAATCCTGGAGTCTGGGTGATGAGAAGGAGAAGAGACACGAGAACCAAGAGGAAGAAGAGCGGGAGAAGAGGAGCAACTGGAGGTCTGGAAGATTCCACCAAAGGAAACACAAACGAGGAGAAGAAGAAGAAGAAGAAGAAGAAGACAATGAGCGCAGTCAGGAGAGCTGGGGGTTAGCGGAAAAGCGATCAGAAGATGGTGAAGACAGAGAGAAGAGGAGCTGGAGGCCTGGAAGATACCACCAAAGAAAACACAAACGAGATGAGGAACCTTTAGAAGAGAGGGAGGAGCCAGAGGAAGATCGTAGCCAAGAGTACTGGGATGTAGACAAAAGGCATGGGAATGAGGAGGAGAGAAACAAGCGTATATGGAAGCCCACACATCGTTACCACCACAAGAGAAAGCTCCCCAAACGTGGCGATGAACCGTCAGAGGACGATGAAGATGACGAACGCAGCCAGGAATCATGGGGTCTTGACGATGAGAGAGACAAGAGGGACTGGAGGGCTGGCAGGTACCACCAGAGGAGACACAAACGTGATGAAGAGCTCTCAGAGGAGGCCAGGGAAGAGCCTGATGAAGAACGCAGCCAAGAATCATGGGGTCTTAATGATGAGAGGGACAAGAGGGACTGGAG
>JAPMOB010230441.1:0-10825 GCA_029875015.1 Lepomis gibbosus
GAGCCATTTTAATCTAGATTAATTTCAAGATTACAGTGAGATTAATCTAGATTTAAAAAATGAATCTATGCCCACCACTAGTTATAATATTTACTAGTTTCATCATGTGGTTGAGGATAGTGCGAGAGATAACCCTAACCCCTAACCCTAACCCTTTTTTTCCTTTTTCACTTGGTGACTGCCAGTGCTTAGTTAGCTAGACGCTAAGTGCTAGCATTCCAGAGCTATAGCCAGCCACAGAAGCCAAATGATAGCTAGGTTTGCTAGGTTGATTACTAGAAAAACATATCACCACTATAATAGGCTAAAATGTAAATGTTAACGTACCATAGTTCATGTAAAATTGCTATGAAATAATCTGTTGATTATTTTCTGATAAATGTTATGCCCTTTACAGGACTGGAACCAACAAAAAATACTAACTAAAAATACCTACTAATAAAAACAATTCATAAATTATCAGTTGCGAGTTAAATTGCTGTTAACTGAGTAATTTACTAAATGACTGCATAGCAAAAATGTATTTGTAGTCTCTTCTGAAACATGGAGAGCTACTTATGGGGCCAGTTGGCGAGCTAGCCGCTAACATGCTAGCCAGCCATATTTACATTTATTCATTTGGCAGACGCTTTTATCCAAAGCGACTTACATTTGAGGAACAACTTACAAGTATCAACAGAGCATCAAATACAGATCTACAACTGACAATATAAGTCAAAACATAGCTATGGTTGTGTTTACAAGCTAAAAGCAATAATAAGTTGGTCGATCAATGGACAGTGTTGTCCTGTTTGATGAAATTCATACGTGTCGAATGAGGCAAATGCAAGTGACTAACACAGATTGCACAAATTTCTTCAAACTTAACACACACTTATCACAACCACACTTTGTCACATACCTTTGTCGAACCCACGTCTCAACATCACTTCACGGTGTTTTTCCCCTGTGGACCATCTTCAGTGCGGGTCAACACCACCAACTAGAGAGAAAAAGAAGGTCAGACTGAAGGAGCATTGCTAGAAAATTCTCTGGATACTTCAGGAAATTCAAACTGTTAACCTGCAGAGTAAAATAACGGGCTTTCAGACTGGATGTTGATTCTGATGTTTCTGGCGTGTGTGAGAGCAGCTTGAAGTCGACAGTCCTAATAGCTCACTGTGTTAACAAGCAGTTTAGTAACACTTTGAAATTCTAGTTTTGTTTTCTCTGTCCAAAACCAGAAGAATCTAACCAGTAAAAATATCTAGATTATTTAAGATGATAGGATTTATATTTTTATAGATAAGATAAAACACTCTCTGGCTGCAGTAATTATGAGATTAGTCTCTTTGTTGTTGAAAATCAACAACAAAGAGACTAATCTCTAGTCATCGCTGTCATTTGAACTCTCATTTTAATTATTCTGTGTGAGTGCTGATGAAGCTGTGGAAATCCTGTTAGCTTACTGAGTTAAGAGGTATTTTGAAATGCCTGTCTGGAATTATAAATATGCCTGTTGTCAAGTAGGATATGTCAGGTTTCAAGTTAAATTAAACATTTATATCCCGTCTTTTTAATTCTAACAGATTTCCAGTCAGTTTGACCCAGAGGAGGAACCTCTGCAGGCTGTTTGATGATGCTCCCTGGCAGCTCATTCATCTGAGGATGAGCAGTAAACAAAAGAGCAATAAGAGTTCTTCTACGATAAGACTTTGATTCATCCTGTTCTCTTATCACATGCTTTTCAGACTCACCTGCAGCAGGCCTTATTTCCATTGACACACCAAACCTTCCTTGCCACCATTTAATCTGAGGAGTTTACATATAAGGCAGATGGGAAGACGGAGCCCTGTATGTCAAAGACGATGATATCTGAAAGGGAATTAAACTGACAGGCCGTCATATTTAGATAAAAACATGCACTTGGATTTGGATTTACTAATAGAGGATTTAAACATTAAGACACAGTTAGAAGTCCTGGAAAGTCCAACAAAAAGCATGTAACATTATCATTTTCACATGAAGGCTGCATGTGATGAACACGTAAAATGTGTCACATGTGAAAAATGTTCATGTACGTCTTCAGTTGCAGAGCCAACTAAATTAAGTTGCTGTTCCAGGAGGTACAGACATGAAATAAACAGTTTTAAACGTAAGTCTTTGTCAGTTTTAACATGAATACCAATAATAATATAAAAAACAAAATAATGAGAAACTTCATTTGTACAGGACATAACATGCATAAAATGCAAATCAAATGACCAGCCCGTCCTAACCTGAGAAACGGACGAATAGGCTGTAAGTTAAATAATGTTTTGTAGGTTACTTACATCAAGCACTTTTTTCCTAAACCTAACCAAGTGGTTTTGTTGTCTCAACGTGACCAAACCATGACCTCACGTGACTTACATAACGGTACACCTGTAGCTGCGCCGGCCAAAGATTGCACGTGTCGTTTGGGAATATATATTATATGCCATTGTGCTTTCCAAAATAATTGCGACATTTACAATGAAAAAGGATAACTAAAAAATAAAGTTTAATTAAAAATGAATAACTGGCAGCTAAAAACGCATAAGTCTTTTATAATGTATCCCTACACCTTCAGCTCTGACTCGTGTCAGGTGCTCGGACCTCAGTGTTTGTGCTTTCTGCTCCAGTGAATGTTATTATTATTGTTGTAATATTATTGTTGCTCGACTGCAGTGGTGAAATGTAACTTAATACATTTATTCAGTGCTTTACTTGAGTAATTTCTTTTCATGACACATTGTACTTCTACTCCACTTCATCTCAGAGGCAAATATTGCACTTTTTACTCCACTGCCTTTGTCTGACAGCTACTTGTCAACAGTTTTTTTATACCCTTCCTGTCAAGTAAAACCATGTATCTCCAAATCTGGTGACTCTGAATGTGAATGTTTGTGATAAACTGAAGGATGATGTGTTTCTTTGTGGGTTGAAAAAAATTCTCCTCCTTCTGCAAAACTACAAACCCCCCTTTGATCAGCTGGAAAATGTGTTGTCACAAAGCTAAAAACAATTTTTCAGAGCTCATGAAAAGTTGACTTTTTTGAGATACGTCATTCTCACGGTACAGCGTCGCTGCAAACATATGATAAGTTTTACTTCACCGTGTTGTATTAGTTCTATTAGTGTCTGAATACCACTTTCACCACTGGTTGTCTGACTGTAAATGCCTTGTTGTCAGGTCTATGTTGAATATCAATGAGATAAATCTCATTAAATAAAGTTAGTGAAGTTTATAATATGATGATGAGAAATAAGATGCTGTTGAAACTCTCCACATCTGACTGAATGTAGCGGACGCACTCGGTGCTCACGTCAATGACATACAGCAGCATGGAGTGTAACTGGACTGTATGAACCTGCTCCGCAGAGACTTGTCACTTCAATTTAATCAGCTGCAGCTTCATATTTCTTCAGCAGAGAAACTGTAGCAGCAGCTCATTACACAAATTAATTCATGGGAAGGTTACAAATTAGCTTTATTTCTTATTTCTAAATGGACATACGGGATCCAACAGTACTCCTGAAAATTAAAAACCTGATAGAGACACTGAATTAAAAGTAATTCTGCTTTTGAAGGACAGTTTGGGCACTTAAAGACAACAAAGCCCTCTGAATTTAAAAATGAGATTGCTTTTAGAGTATTTTTGAAATTGTTTCTAGGAACGTGTCACCTGTGTGAATAATGTTAATTATTAATATATGATTATAATGGAATGGGAACAGTGGGATATTTAGGAGTAAAAGTGCTAGAAGATGTTTGCTGTATTCATACTTCAGTTCAAATTAGTTTTCATCATTTATCAAACTGAATGTTCAGAGCAACTGTTAGTGACTCTTATGTCTTGTGTTGTGATCAATACCTGGCCCGGTTTTATTCGGTCTGTACATGCTACCCATCATATTATTTGTCACAATTATTGTTATATAGAAACCACAATGTGTTTTTAACCATGTTCAGGCCAGAGTCAGGGGACTGAGCTGCTATATAGGATTAGTTTTGTGTTCTAGAAATGTGGGGTTGCATTTATAATTTTTGGTTTGAGCTGGGTCATTACGGTAAATGGCAAGGATTCTGTGTGGACTCCAGGAAGTGACTTCAAAACTCCAATACTATCTGTGCTATTAGCACTGGTACTCCCTGACAGATCCTATTAATTTTTTATGGAAAACAGGAGATTTGGCTGAGTGGTGCATGATGGATATGCCGCAGCGAGTTGACTGACCACTCGCCATATCTGAATTTGCATAAACACGACTCGCAACTGAGTCCATCCAGGGCATCGGAACAGGCTCGCGAAACTCACAGCAAACTGTAAAGGCAATGCCGATCAAGTATGAATCAAGATTATGTTACTGGACTGCTTATTTCTTGCCTCAAATGTTTTCAGAAACATGTTTTAGTGAGTAATCTACAAACATTTTTGACCCAGCTGCCATGTTTAAAACTGACAGCCAATCAACAGCCAAGCATTGCCCAACTCGCAGTTTCATCACCCACTAGCCGGAGCGTTCATTGGCACGCTGCGTCCAGATGCGTTGTCGCCAGATTCTGTGTGTCTCCGGCTTTATTAATGAAACCCCACAGGTGAGAATTGATAACGTTCTGGCTAATATAAGTTACTGCCATTTATTGTTTATTTAGATGATGCGAGCCAGTGTGTTAGCTCATTGCTTCCACGCTAAGCTAACAAACACAACCACAATGAATGAATTGAGACCTGTGGCACTCACACTATTTGGCATGAAGTGTCTGGACAAACTGGTACTAAAACATATAAACTCTGTGGTTCCAGACACAGTGTATCTCCTTCAGTTTGCCTACCGCTCAAACAGATCAGTGGATGATGCAGTGCCATTCGCACTTCAACACAATCAGGCCGGCTAAGCTGACTGCCAAGCTGGCAGACCTGGGAGTACCAACACCCAACCATAACTGGATCCTGGACTACCTTCCAGACAGGCCACAGGTGGTAAGGATGGGAAAGCAGGTCTCTGCTGAGCTCAAAGTCAGCACAGAAACCCCACAGGGCTGCTGTTCCAGCCCTAAACTCTTTTCACTGTACACACATAACTGTGCCTTCACACAGGACAATAACATCATTATTAAGTACGCGGATGACACAGCCATCCTAGACCTGATCAAAAGAGGGGATGTCATCATACAGGGACCTGGTTCACAGGATCACTTGCTAAGGAGAGGACGATGATCTTGTTCACAACATAGATAAAACAAAATAACTAATTCTAGATTTCAGGAAAAGAGCCCCCCCTTTGCAGTCTGTTATCATTAAGGGGACAGCGGTTGAAAGGACTGCAGGTTCCTGGGCCTTCACATCACAGAGAGCCTTAACTAGGTTAAAAACACTACAGTGAAAAAAAACGCTCAACAGAGGTTCTACTTCATCAGGCTACATAAGCGGGTCGGCCTCAGACGCCAGCCCCTCACCCAAGTCTACAGAGGACTCGTTGACAGCATCCTCACCAGCGGTACAGTGTGGTAACACCACCCTGCCTGAAAGGAAATCACAGCAGCGGGTCATCAGAACTGCAGAAAGGGTCATCGGCACCGACCTCCCCTCCATGGACTCTATATACACTCAGCGTTGAAGGAGAAGAGCACAAGGCGTCCTCAGGGACAAACATCACCCAGCTCAGGCTCTGTTTAAGTGGGGGGACTCAGGCTAAAAGCTGACACAGCGCAGGCCTGTGAGCATCAGCACTCACAAAGCCCGCTTCCACAAAAGCTTCTTCACAGCCACTGTCAGGCTCATGGTGAAAGAAATACCTCACTCCTTACTGACTACTACCTGATCCCATATACACACAATGTGCAATACTACTAATACTAACGTGCAATATATAACATGCAAAAAGTATTTACAAGTATGTGTACACATGTATATACCTCATATTTTATATACATACTGTATATATATTCTCACGTGGTTAAACCTCTTTTCAGGCCTTTTCCTACTCTTCGTCATCATCTATAACAGGGGTTGTCAAAGTGTGAGGCAGGCCTCCCTAGGGGGGCTCCAAACAGTTTCAGGGGGGGCTCAGTGAATGGAAGTCAAACTATATTAAATTACTTATTGCATTAGTTATCAAAAGGAGATCACATAAAATAGCATATATGTGTGAGAGGTCAGAGATACAATAGTTTTGGGGGAACTGTTTTCACCTTCATCAGAGTCAGAAACTAATAAATTCCTCAGGCAAGACCCTTTTTAACATTATTTGTTGTAGAAGTTATGTCAAACAGCAATATTAAGCTATTTTGTCTCAAATGTTGAGAGTCTATGGGATCAAATAATATAATAATGATCTCATAGGCATGCAGGAATTGAGTGAAACTCACCAAGTAAACTAAAGATGTGGTGGGGGGTCATTTCACCAGCTTTGTCTGAGGGGAGGCCCGCAGTCTCAGACCCTGATCTATAACATTACTTGCTTTCATCTAAATGAATTATTTTTCTGTCTCTGTTTAGACTGAGGATAAATGTTCATTTATGAAGATCAAGCTTTCATGTTTGTGTTTACATGAGTGCAACAGTCACAGATCGGGATCTTTAATTTCCATCTGAGAAAAGCAAACCTGTTGACCTTCCATCATTAACCAATTACCACATTACCAAACTCACTTGACTGCTGAGATGCTAACTTCTGCCTCTTCACTATATTACTTACACATCTGTATATAACTATCTACAGGTATTATGGTAGAGTAGCACCTGAATCTTTCAGTATCAGCTGCAGTTTAATCCTCTTCTTCTCTAAAGTCAAATCATTTTGATCGCTGTCTGTCCAAGATGTACCCAGGTTGTGTTTAGCCTAGCTTAGCACAAAGACTAGAAGCAGTGGAAAACTGCTAGCCTAGCTCAATCAAAAGAGAAAAAAAAAACGCCTTCCAACAACTAGCCATCAAGCTGGTCCCTAATTCATCTGCTCCTTTAAAGTTTTGTTGACTGGAACCTTGAAGCTTTCTGTAAACTAGCTGGATTTATGGCCTGAAATCAAATTTACAAATTGTTGTATAGAGATAGTTAACCTCCTCTAAACAATGTGCTCGTTAAAGATAAAGAGAAACCAAGTTATTATCTAAAGGAACAGTGACACTGGGATTGTCATGTCTGTTCCTGGACGTGTTTGCCTAGCTTAATAATAAATGCCACTTTGAGCACACGCTATTCTGGTCCCAGAGGCAGGTTGACAGAATACTCACCCGGCAGCTCCTCATCATCACCTGCTGTGAGGTGATCGACATCCTGCTGTTCTGAGAGATATGACTCGAATCTGGAGAAAATCCACCGCAAATCATGAGACGCAGTTGCAGATTCTGTCTTACTACTTTTCAAGCACTGATGTGGCGTGAAAAGAGCAATTCTGCCCATTAGGTGTCCCGTAGACTCCATGGTGGAGTCGTCCCCGAATGGGCCACCATTAGATGTGTTTAATGAGCTGAACTTTAGATGTACTATTTATGTGGTATATGATGAAGATGAATTCTTCATGTAAAGGCGCAGAGTTTCCTACTCGATCACTGGAGTGGAGAAATTTACTCTGCTGGTTGTTTCAAATCCAATCAGAAAAATGTTACATTTTATTTAAAGCTTTAAAAAATTGCTGTTTCTTGTTATAAGGAAAAACTTACAAAACAGCATCCCTTTCATGTTAGAACAAATTATTTTTCATGGTACAATATTTTTGTGTTATATATGTTGTATGTTTTGTGTTATAAGAAATATTATATAAAACATTTCTTGTTAAAACAACAGATCAATTTCTTCTAAAAGAAGAGTCATCTCTTAATCATAAAAATCATATAATGAAACCATTGTTGTCAAATATTGTAAGAAAATGATTTTTTTGTGATATAGCAATATTAAGTGAAATGTTTTTACAAGAAACGTTTCTTGTTAAAAGGAATAATTTGAGAAAAATATAATTTATCATGAAAATATATATTATTCTGATGCGAAAAGGCTGTCGTAATAACTAAACAATTGTTTTATTTTTTGTTTGTTTCATCATTGTGGAAACAGTCACTGCTGAAAGAAGAATTCAGATGCTTAAGTAGAAGTATAGTACAATTATCCAAAAAATACTCCATAACAAGTACACTCAAAATACTGCCTGAGTAAAGATATTATCAGCAAAATGTACAAAAATAAAAATACTCAAAATACTGCAGTAAAATTTTCCTTTGTGACTGATATTTCATTTTACTTCCTGTTAAACTGATGCATTAATGGTTTTTGTGGTGTGTGGTGGAATTTAATTTTCTTTGTATAGAGTTTAGTCCTGTGGTTCTGGCCCCCTTCAAAGGGTCACCAGATAAGTCTGAGGGGTCATGGGAGAGGACAGAAGAAAAAACAAAGTGCTAATATTCACGTTTGTATTCATTTTCTAGATTTCTCTCTACTCTTTAGTTTTTTGTGAAATATTTGATAATTCAAGCAATAATTTCAATTAAAACACCTGATGGGAATTCACAGTTTGTTGGAACTGCTAAAAATCTATCATCTGAAATGAGACAATGGACCCAACCAGACATAGATTTAATCTTTAATAATGTGTTTTGTATTTTATTTATTTATTTTACCAAATGCTGTGTAGAAGCTATCTAGTGAGTTCAAAATGTGCCATCAGTCTTTGTTTAGCAGAGAGTAACCCTAACCATTAATTTCATTAAGGATATTTTTACAGGGCAGAAACATCCTATTCCCTTTCTTTACAGAAGGTTCTTAGTCTTTCCTTAAGCCCGAAACCAAACAGACATGTTCTTTCATGATATTTAATGATGGCAAACACCTGAGGTCGGCACTGTGTGAATCTGAGTCAGATAGCTGTGCTGTGTGTGTTCACTGTTTGAAGTGGATTAACAAAATATTTGAAAAACATTTCCTCCAAACTTTTACCATGAACTCAAACTGTTCAGATTTGTGCTGTAATAATATATCTGGATAAATGTCGGCATGGATTAACTTGTCTCAGTTTGAAACAGAAGGCAAAGTTTACATTTTATCCTTGTTCTCTGCAAGCCGAAGTGTTTAATCTCAGTCAGCCTCCGAGCAAGGCGCCTCTGAGCAAGGCACTGATCCCTACACTGCTTCCAGCAGCAGGTGAAGCTGTAATGGTCAGCTCCCACTGCGAAAGTGTCAAATCAAACCCAGCAATAACTTGTTAAAAATAATAATCTGTCTCATGAAAGAACATAAGATGTATTTTGAGATTAGTTGTCTTTTATCAGTTTATCATTACCTGCATTCCAATTACATTAAATTGTTAATCCACAATCGTTCTAATTAACACTGTTTAAATGCTGCACTGTCTAGATTTTTCAAAGTAGACTGAATAAAGAGATGAGGGGCGAGGAGACAAAAGGAGAAGATTTAAAGAAACGATGAACACGGAAAAGAGACAGAAACTGATTCAGAACCAGCCCAAAAGAAACAAATCTTGAGAGGGAACAAAAACTTGCAGTTTAAATTATAGATTTTATGGCAAAATCTGAATGACACTTAATTTAAAACCTGCTATGTTTTTGCCAGGATCGATCTAAGCTGTGTTTTTAGTTTAGTTATACTGTAAAGCAATGGGGAGAAGGAGAAAAGGCGAAGGGAACTTACTTGTTGAATACAAAGAGAAGAAAGATAAGTAACAAGAAAAAGGAGAAGAAGAAAATTTGTAACTGTGTTTGATATGGCAAATTTTTCATCCATTATTTTCTGACTGAATCAGATTATGGACGAAATATAAAAAGAGTGAAAAATGTTTTGTTTCAAAAATAGATTGAAATGACTATAATGAGTAGATATTAGGATCAGTGCACATCTGCTGCGCAAGACTTAAATAGCTCCAGACAGTCTTTAATAACTCCACCACCACGAACCACCATCACATGGAACTGCTGTACATGAAGGAGTCTCTAAATCGAGAAGCACATAGCTCTACGCTACACATGAGAGACAACATGATATTATTTTGATGTTTTTTGTCCATTAACATCCTTAAGGATAAAGTTAATCATATATATTGTTTATAACTTGTGTTTACAATGTCAGATATGCAATATCATTCATAAGTCTAATAAAGAAGTGTAGCAAGGTTTGAACGTGATAATAATCAGGCTGGATCCAATGTGTCATAAACATCATTAATTACTGTCTGTCCTAAAACCAGTTTACAGGCACATTATCAGCAACAACTGGACTGTGTTGTGGGATACACTTTATTTCTAAAAGTGTGGTTTAAGTGTACTGTGTGTTGCCATTTTTCCGACATACACGTGCTTATTACGTGATGATGCTTAAACATACATTTAAGAGCTTAAGACCACAAAAGTGGGTACTGGGACGGACCCAAAGGCTGTGATAAAGATGTAGGCGTAACAAAACCTCATTTAAAATCAATTTTTCTTTTAAAAACAACATAATATTGTATGTTTCTGTAGTTTTGTTGCCTTTAAAAACATAATATCCCAGAAGCCCTAGCCTTTTACAAGATGAATGTCACAGCTTGACAAAACTGTAAAGGGTTTCACTGTCAAACAATGATGTGAACACACGCACTGCCACACTGCTAAATTTTCAATGGAGCTGTTTTTCGGTGCTCACAAAGTAACCGCTTTTTTATTTGTTAAAATAACGATGATTTCAATTTAAAAGACTTACCAATACGAATCAAAGATATAACGTCTGACTTGGATTGTAATGCTGACTAAAGAAGTCAGTTATTTCTCACATTTTAATATTTATGTTCATCAGATCTGTACAGCTGCTGCACAGATGTCTGTTTGTCGCTTCCTGCT
>JAPMOB010230451.1:0-20589 GCA_029875015.1 Lepomis gibbosus
GTAGACATTACAGATGATGAGTCAGTGCAGCCTGAGAACTTGAAAATGTTTTGGATAGGAGATGATATTTTATGATTTTTTGGTGTGTACAGTAGCCTGCAAAGTCATAGATTTTGGGCTGCATATATGGGCAGATGACTGAATTTAAATAATGCGAATCCTCAAGGTTATGTGACCAGGTATTATGGGTGCATCTTAGGGATCGCAAAACTCACAGTTTGGATCATATGATAGTTTCGAGTTACCGATCGGATAATTTTTTGGATCAGCAAAAAGGTTAATGAAGGTTAAATTGATTTTTAAAGGTGCTACTTTGGATCTGATGTACCTGGCTCTCTGTCAGTAGTCTTGCTCATTATCTGATTGGCTAGATGTCACAAATGCCCCAAATCACAGCCTACGTGGGACTCACTCAATGGAGGCGAAAGCACTGACTTAAATCAGTCGCTCTCCCCTAAACTAATCACTGTGCTTCAGAGTTAAACATAGCGTGCATCTTTCTTTTCTATTTTTCACAGCAATGCTTCATCGCAATATACAAATTAATACTTAAAAAAGTACAGCTACAGTAACTGTTTTTCACACTACGATGATTAAACTTTGCAATGAAACTGCAGTTCCCCAGGGTGCCGTACTGTTGGGGGGATCCATATGGATCAACTACAAACCGTTATACCTTTACCAGATAAAGTATAGTTTGCCCTTTCAGCACACACCATAACCCTACTTTTATCTTTCTGAAAAAGATAAAAAAAGTTATTTTACTATTAAATATGAGCATAATTTATTCACTGAAAAATGCAACAACCACAAACAGTGTTGATTTTGCTTAGTGTGTAGGAAATGCTAGTTGTGGTTTTTATGAGTTAAGAGGGTAATACCTTCATCTGGGCTGGACTTGCTGGACAGCGGTTCTGAAGGATTGTGTCCGCTAGCCTCCTGGACTGAGTCACATGGGGCTGGACTCAAAACAGTTTCTGCAAGTGACGCAGTTGCTATCCTCCCATAGACTGAGCCAGGATGCTATACATGGATGCACACACGGACGTACAGATGAAGAGCAAGACACATACAGGACAAGTGAAATTTACAAACAAAAAAGTTAAAATGAACTCAAAGTAATGCAGCATATAGTATATAAAATGAGCCAACCTTGACATGTCCATTAAGAGTGCAGGAGCCCTTGTTGCAGTCAGGGACTCCGTTGGGCTGCTTGTCTATGGGGGCGAGTCCAGGCGGAGGAGACGGTGTACTCTGTGTGTATCCCTGCACGCTTGACAGCAGAATGCTACTCAGGGTGGCAGGGTGCAGCATCAGCTGAGATGAGTAGCCTGAAAACATAAGTGGTGAAGGATGTAGCATTAACAACTTGTAACTTTTTGTATTTCATAAGGGATATGTTTACAATTATCCCTGAGGCCTGTAGGTTTCTATCTATTCATCTAGCCATCTACCTATTTATTTAAAACATGACATGAAATGAAACACTTGAAATACCTGAAATAATACTTAGGGGTCCAGTACTACAGTCCAAAATTCACACAATTAAAAGAGTACTCCACCGATTTAATATTGCTTCTGACAGTTAGGGGTGGCTGATATGGCCAAAATCTTTTATCAATACATTTACATGTACTGTAATTTTATCACAGTAACGGTATACATTATGATACACTAATTATTCTGTAAATTCAATTAGAAATGTTTTAAAACAACCATCCTATACTGACACACATTTGATCATTTTCTTTTTATTTGGAATTTCCATACAAACAACTCTGTGTCAGGTAAACTTATTTTTTCTCTAATTCCATACCTCCAGATTTGTTTTTATTTTCAAACCTGTAGTCTTCAGACCCAACCAATGCTGACTCAAGCGACATCACTTGAGGCATTTAGTAGATTTCCCCTAGTTCCCTCTGGAGACACTTTATGCAATTCTTTTTTCCCCCTGTAAACAGACTTTGATGTGTAATATCGGTGGAGTTCCCCATTATCTTCAACTTGAACATACAAGTTGTTTGGGTTTTCTGTGATATACAGTTTAAACTTTGGATAGATAAAATTCTTTTTCGCGAAAACTTCATATTGAAAGAGATCTTATAGAACCATATGCCAGCTTAATAAAAGAGACAGTGGACAATGTACCAACCTTGGGTGCTGGTGAGTGAACTGGGCCAGAGGGAGGGAGAGGGTGTGGGGGTACTGGGGGTCGGGTTCTGCAGAGGGCTCATGGAGGAGTTTAAACTGTTGAGGACAGCGTTTGGGGCAGCAGAGTTGGTGAGGGAATGGGGCGCCGTCGCACCCAGAAAACCTGAGGAGAACAGAAAGGAAGGGAGAAATAAAGGACAGAACAGGAGATGAATAGATCAGTGGTGGTCCTGTCAAAGCCATTTTTATGCTAATCACACGTTACACTAAGGGACTCAAAAATAATCTTGGTCTTCCAGCTATTTAACTGTAATTCCATGAAACTGTCATCAACCAGACAGTAAGAGGAAGAATTTCTTACATTTCTACAAGGCCATGGATGCAAAAGTACATATCTAGTGTGTCCTCATACCCAATAAAACCATGTTATTGAGAGTACCAACAATGTGGTGCTTGGTGTCTTAACCCAAACAAAGTGTATGAAAACAGAAAGAAGCAGGTCTGTGGCTTTAACAAGGGGCTAGTTTGGCTCCAGGAATAAGGCCAGGGATTCTTCTGGCAGACTGGCCTGTAATCTGAGGAAGAGAAGCATGTAGCAATTACTAAAGGCCAGGATGTGGCCTTCCACAGCTTCACCCCCGGGCCCCTGGGTTTAAACAAGACAGCAAGAACCAATTTCTACTGTACTGGCACTTCATGCCATATTGTTTTGTGACCAATTTTTTAGATTAACTTTTTTCCTCATCTTATTTGGTGGGGCCACAATAACATAAAATAAATTTTGTTTGAAAAAAAAAAAAATCATTGAAATACCAAAACACATTCTCATTAGACAAGCAGAGAAACACGGAAAATTCTCTGTGCTAGAATTAACAAATTATCAATACAAATACAGACCCCAAATCAGTTCTGTCCAACCATATATACCCAGTATATTGTACCTATAACCCCATAGTTGCAGAATATAAAACAAATTAAAAAAAATCATTATGGATATTATTAAATTATTGTCATATTCCTCCTCTTTCAAACATTGAAAGGAAATGTCTATGTAATATGATGTAGATTTGCTGTGGTTAGCATTTGATAATATAGATACACACAAAACAAATTGCATTTATATTTAAACTTATAATAGAGATAAACTGTGATGGATCTGTTGTCGGTATGTGCTTACAGCCATGAGCTACATCCTGTCAGCTTATTCTACTATCTGCTTTTCCTACTGTCATTGATGCATTACTCATACTCTCATTTCCATGTTTTTCAAGTCTGAATCCAAAAACTAAATCATATGAAAGCAAAAAGACAACTAAATATTTATCCTGTAATACGACTTTTACTACAATCAACTAAAAGTCCCCCTTGGAAACGCACACAAAAAAAAGAATCCTGACATCAGTTCCAAGCTGAACGCTGTGCCTTCATGTTGAGGTCACTGCTGCAGAAAAACAAACTCCTCCACGATTATAACCATTCATCATCCTATGATTCATAAGTTCACGATTCATTCAAAGAAGCGCAACAAAATTCATACTGAGGTTATTTTCTGATTGTTGGCCGATCAAAGATTTGTACGTTCGGGACTCATTTCTTGGCATGAAATTCATACCATCACGGTGAGGCCAGATCTCCAGACAAACAACTCCTACTGTAAAGCGTGTACAGATATGATGGTGCCATGACTCACTGGCTGTGGTTTATGTGAACATTGAGTATCAGATTAAAAATCACTTGCACTTAGTGATTCAGTTAACCAGGTTAACAGGCTTTGAGGACATCTGACTCGGAAATTTCTTCAATGGATGTCTTCCTAGGAGAGACTACTCTGCGTGCAATGTGTGACTGGTAGAGATGCAAATGACATTGATGTATGAGAACATTAGTTCCTCTACAAAGACATTTCATCTCTAATGCATTTTGTGCAAGGAAAAAAACAGGATCTCTTCTTTCCTCATGAATATATCTTTTTCCCCATCATGGAAAAAGTAAAAGAAAAAAACACAAGTAGCACTTTCTTAACAAGCTCAACAGTCTCATTACCCAGATTGCTCAGCCCCAGGCCAGCTGAGGCCAGGATGTCCAGGCCAACGGGGCAGATGAGGGACGGGGATGGGCCATTGGTAGAGGGATTCAACACCACAGAGGGGGAAGAGGACGACACGCCGTTGCTCTCCAGACCCAACAGGAATTTTCGGGCTTCGTACATGTTCACTGCATTCCTTTCCACGCTCTTGACTATCACAGACTGAGAGATTGAGGGAGAAAGACGAGGTTATGAGAACCTATGAAAGACAGGAGGGTTGGACAAGGAAGTAAAGGAAAATGGGAAGGAGGGAAAAGAGCAAAAGGTGAGAGGCAAAAGAGAAGGTAGAAAAAAGGCATGAGAAAGATGCAGAAAGGAAAAGCAGGGGAGGAGCGAGGGATAGATAGGATAAGGAATGTTGGCACCAGAGATAAGGAGGGAAAGAGAGAATGAGAGGAGGAGACAAACATAAAGGGGAGGAAGGAAGAGGGAATTATGTGTAGATTAGAAGGTTAAACATTCAGGCAGTGTGGGAGAGAGCAAAGTTTGAGAGAAAGCATTTTTTAATCAAATGCATAACATACCATATCTCGCTCTTTGATACGAATGAAGAGAATATGAGGCGATGCTAGTTACTCAGTGACAATTATACTACGAGGCAATAAATCAACAAATAAATTATGAACAGGAATAAATCAAGTAAAGAATTATAAACAGGAAAGATTTTAAATCAGTGAGAGAAATTACTTTGACATTTTCCATCATCATCACCAGAAACCCTGCCCTTCATAAACATCAAAGAAAAGAGAAAATGAGCACAAATCATGTCCTCAGCGTTTTGCAAGAGTTGAGCTTTGAAAAATGGATTCCAATCAAGATCATTCTCGCCAATACGTGCGCACACACACACACACACCCTCCTTTATGGGTCTGCCAAAATGGTGGGGGAGCACAGAGGTTACGGCATACATTTGGATGGGCCTTTTGGATTACTGCTGTCACCTCGTTAAAATGTTTAAGTAAAGGGTTCTTAAGAGGATCTGGGCTGGGTCAGTGTTTGCACTGGCACCTCCACACTAGTCCCCACAAGCCTGTCTGGTTTGGGCATTGAGCCCTGGCTCAGGCTGGGACGTGGGCACCTTGAAGAGACAGTCAGGACTGGGCCAAGTGTTGAAATATGATTAGGAATATTATGTGTTGTAGAACAGTGGACCATGAGCAACATTAAAAGGTTGTTTTTGAATATAACACAAGTGTATCACTGTTGTGTAAGCGGTTGCAAATTAAAGCTCAACATATTTCACTAATACAGGTTCTATTAAGTAAAAGAATGTGCGTACCTCCAATGTACTGCTGAGAAACCATGCAAATCAAGAAAGTTATTTTTTAGTTGGAATAGCTGAGGCATAATACAATGATTGAGTGTTCCCGTCTATCAGGTGAAACATGCCTGGCAGGCTGAGCAGAGAGCACACTGCGATTCCCCACTGTGGCAGATGTCGATGTGCCAAACCTCTTCTCAGTGTTGGTATGGCATGATTCCCCTCTGTATATGGTTCCATTTTTCCTTTTAAATTTCATCAAATAGTGACGACATGTGACATGGAGATCTATAATTTATTTCAGTGTCATGCTGTGACATTTGACTGAGTAATTCTCAAAAGGAACAGTGGCTTAGTTGTTTCTTGATCGTCTTTTTCCCCTGTGTCTGACACAGCATTTGAACAAGTAAGACTGTAGTTTGTTTTTCTAAAGGTGAAAAGTCAGGATATAGTGCCTTCTAAACTTTAAGGTTTAGTAGAGGTTTAGGTTTATTAGCAGGGCTGATTAATTTTTATTAATTTTGTCCATTGTATCCCCTAACATTGTCCCTTTAAATTTTCTGTGTAACTACTTCTACACATTTGGGCATTTTTAATGCCATTTAAAATGCTTATGAATTATAATCCTGTTAGCACTTGTAATCTGATTAAGAAACCACCTTATAACAGAGGCAAATTTAACTTGTAAGAATTAAGAATACTCTCCACCTGTCAAATTCCAAATATTCTTGTCTATAGACATCAACATATAAATACATTTTGTTCAAATGGAAACAGTGGAAAAAAAGAGTCAGGGGCATCACCAATGTTACTACAATGCATCCTCAGGGGAACATGAATGTCTGTACAAAATTATATGACATCCATCTAAAAGTTGAGATATTGTATGATGGATGAAGTGATTGGATAAAAATCCCCTTAAAATTTTCCATGCTGTATGAGCCTGGTGTCATACCTTGCTGGGCTGTTTTG
Source organism: Lepomis gibbosus (assembly GCA_029875015.1). Lineage (NCBI taxonomy): Eukaryota > Metazoa > Chordata > Actinopteri > Centrarchiformes > Centrarchidae > Lepomis > Lepomis gibbosus. The sequence continues at coordinate 6,472 of JAPMOB010230451.1, forward strand.
GCTTTGGTTTGATGCTGATGAAGACATCCAGCTGCTCCATTAGTGCTGTGATACACTGGGGCTCCACCTCAATGTCCTCTTTAATGTCAAACATTAACACCAGAGGCAAGCAGCCCNTTTTTTTTTTTTTACATCAGCTGCAGACTAATATCTTTCAGAGCCTGGCTAATATATTGTAACATATCCGTGTCTCGATATTAAAGGGTTTTTCTCACAACAGTAGTAAATGTTCCAATATACTATATCATTTGTAGACCTACATGTTAGCCATACCAATAAATACAAGATTCAGTGCTGGGTTCATCCCACACAGAGCTTGGGAAATTCCGCCAAAAGCAATCTGTTTTGCATGATCACCACCACAAGCACCACAGACATCTATATTTTGGGCCGAGTGCTGGACAGCGCTCCTATTGTGAGTGGGTGTAATTAGCAGCAGAGTATAGGGCCAGGCTGGCTCTGACAGGGCCTGAGATTGAAGCTGTAATCTACAGTCTGGCTAGAAGAAGCCAAATCACACAGTACACTACTGAGAGCAGGTCTTCTCTCCCCCTCCTGTGCATCCACACGGCTTCTACTTTCAGAGCAACTCCCCTTAATCCTCTTTACACCCATCTTCTCCCCCCTTTCCCATCCCCTGCTTTTATGCTTCTCCTCTCCCCTCGAACTCTTCTCTCATAAATCAATTGTTTTTCACTCTCTCACTCAGAGAGTGAGAGGCTCCTTCTTGTGTGTCCAGACCAAGAGAAAGTCTTGTTTAGTCACTGCAACAACTTTGGCATTTGCTATGTCTTTGGGGCCAAATGGGAGACCGCAGACAAAGAGAAGGCGGCTCTAGCAGCATTACTGCCCCGTATTATGGATCTCCAAACAGAAAGCCAAAGCTGTTTACGGCTGAGATGTCTTATATGCACCAGCTCGGCAGAAGCCTTTGGCCAACGGTAATTAAACAGCCATCACTTTTACACATTTTTTTGAAACAGACATCTCATTATATTCCTATGTAATTCAGATAAGCGGTCACAGGCAAAAAGACAAGTATTACCACAGAGCATTTTTAACCAACAGAAATTTAAATGTGTGGCGCTTCATTCCAGGTCCAAAAACTAATGGTAATGTGCTGACCTCTGAATTACAGACAGAGCTGAAATTTAAATCCATCAAAATCTACTGTACACACAAGCCAAACCATTACAATTAACACCAATAAGGATAATCTGTATACATAGAGGACATTAAGAACTCATGCCAAACTGATGCAAATGTGTGTGTCCATCTCACATGCAGGTATGCAGCTATAAATCACACAGCCTAACCTTGAGTGGGCAACAGATTGTTGTATAACTGGACATTTCAGCAGCATGAGAAGAGCCAAGCAAATCTCTCCCATGGCTATTCAAAACCCCCAAAGGCAATCGTGGTTTACTTCTTAAACCCCATCTCAAAACCCACGCATCATTCACACATACCATGATGATGTTAGTGAAACAATGACATCCATTATAGCTACCACACAGAAAATGGAAACTGTATATGTAAGGAATACATTGCCAATGTCAGCCCTTTACCACACAAACTAAGCTTCGCAGTTTAAAGTAATTGAATTCAATAGGCAGAGGCCAATATACAAAACACACACAAGGTACACACCATGAGGTACTGCCGTGCCAGGCAGACAGATTCAATGGTGCCCTGAATGTAGACTGTGGATTTCTTCTGGGGGCTGTTGGGGTCAGGGAAGTGGATCTGGGCTCCAGTTCTCTGGGTGATGTGCTTGATGTTGCTTCCATTGCGGCCCTTCATGAAGAGGTGGTGCTGAGGTGCGATGTCTAGGTGGGTGGTGACTGAGATGGTGCTTGCCAGGCTACCAGCCAGGTGCTCCAAAAGCAGTGCAGTACCCCTCTGGGAAAACAAGGATATTAAAGGTAATTGACAAAATATATGAATATATATTAATTGCAGCTACTCTGTGAAAATATGCATGGGCAGAGTGGTGCTTTGAGCTAAATGCTAACATGATTACAACATGCAGATGTAAACATGGTATAATGTTCCCCCGCCACCGTCCCTACTACAGATACACTGTAACTGTATTCTGTGGGAAACACTGTGTTCACCATCTCAGTTTAGCATATTAGCATGCTAACATTCGCTAATTAGCACTAAACACAAAGTATAGATGAGGCTGATGGGAATTGTTTTACAAGTTTTTGGTCATAAATAAAAATATTGGACACATTTTTGACCTGATGGTGGCGCTAGATAAAAAGTCAAAGGATCACCAAAAATCAGTAGAAAACACTGTCAAAGAACCATAAATGCTTGTACAAGATTTTATGCAAAACTATCCAGTGGATTAAGATCCAACCAATTAGACTATTTTCATAATTTATTCATCTGTTGATTATTTTTTTGATTAAAAGTCTGTAACGAAGAGTTAATGTCTTAAAAAAACTAAAAAAAGAACAAAGCTGAAACAATATTTCATTTAGAGCAATAGCCAGACCTCATTACAAAGTCAGTGAACGAGAGCAGTAGAGCCATGTTGCCCATTTCCCACCAGAGTTTTCTGTATAACCAATGGCAACTATTGTATTTTCCACTGCATCTGCTGGCGAGTTGAACATAGTCTCATTCCTCCCTGTCTCTGCTATGCCTCTGCAAGCCATCACTTGGCCTAGTAAAGTAAGTCATTTCCAGTGTGCAACGGGAATTCACACACTGCGGCTAGCATAACAACAATCCACAAAAGTTTTGGTAATCCCCGAAGGTGTTCCAAGGGTCTCACACCACCACATAACATAGCACACATACTCCTCTAATCCTCTAGTCTTTACATGGCACGCTTCCCGACTCTGACTGACCTCTCAGACCTACCACACGCTCAGGGGCTATGCTTCTGCATACATACATATTCACTGTATACAGAACACATGATCCAAATTGAAGTACATAGGCATACACATATTCAGAGACTCGTATGCCAAATCCACGCACTGGCAAAGTGAAGCAACATCTCAGATGCATCTGTCTGTGTGTGTGTGTGTACGTACGCACATACACACATACATGAAAATAAATTTCAAATAAAAAGTTAACTCAGGACATTTCTGGACTTCCTAGTAGAGTTGTGAAGGAGGTTCTCCCTCATATTGGAGAGCTGACCCAGCAGCCGTCCAGTTTAAGCGACCAAACATCTCTCAGCACTCTCTTGCCCCTGTGGTGCTGAAAGTAATGAGGCAGTTTATATGAGAAAAGTGAGGAACGCTGACAGTGTTGGTGGGCTTTGACAGCGCAGCTCTGGAAACCTTTTCTTGGTCCGTGGCTCGCCATGTAAACGGTAGGAGAAGAGTGAGGGTATTAACTCAAACATTGTTACACTGAAATGACTGACAAGGACTGCACAAGTCAGGGTTCAGTTAGTTATTCAGCCATCTTTAGCAGGACTTCAAATTTTCGACCCAATTTGAAAAGGGAAAATACAAAACATAATTTATACAGCTGCTATTTATGCAATGAGTGCTGTATGAGGAAACAGACAAACAGTTTTCTCTAAAATGGAAATTAGAGCATTAGTGCTGAAATAAACTGATGACTGAATTGGCCAATTAGTACTGAAGCTGTGTGCTTATTTAGAATTTAATCAAGCGCTAAAACAATTAGTCAATTGGCAGAAAATTAATTGACAACAATTTTGACTTGATTGGTTAATTGTTTAAGTCATTTTCAAGCAAACCTTACAAAAATTGACAGGTTCCCTCCTCTAAAATGTCAAGATTTGCTCCTCCCTTGCTGCAAGCTGTCACTCTGGGCTCTAGGAAACTGTAATGAGAATACTTCACTATGTTCTGTAACAGACTAAATAATGAATGGAACAAAATGTAGGATTCAACATTTCCATACATAATTATGTTTTAACATTTAGATTAAATTTTCTATGCAGTAACCAAGGAACAGAAAGAAACGATCATCCCACTCAATCAGCACCAACAACCAACATTCTCATCCAAATTACTAGACCCTCCTCACCTTGACGGCGTTGGTGTTATTCTGTGAGCCGCGAACAACGCCGGTGGCCCTGTAGAGGCGGGTTGGGGGCTTGAAGGATACTGTGAGGTTGTAGGTCTGTGAGATGTGCTGCACGGTGGGGGAGCTGGGGTCAGACTGCATGATAGCAGGAAGCTCAAAAGACAGCACAAGAGGGAGCAGCTCCTGCAATATGGAAGGACAGAAGGAGAGAGAGGCGGGAATAGAAAGTAATAGGACAGTGAGGGTAAACCATAATATTTCTATGAACATTGTGTCATTGACACGTCATGATGGCGGCTGAAATACTGCAGTATGTAAAGTTGGATAGCTTATCACTGTGCTGCCACTGCTGCTGTGAGAAAATAAGAAATCTGTTTTTTTATTTCCCTAACAAAATCAAGGCACAGTGTAGCGGCTTGCATCACATCATATTTTCATTCAGACTGATTAAGACCATTTGGACACCAAGTAAAAACACAGCAGTAACAGGGCAATGTCTTTACATAGTGTAGACTTATGTGATTTGACGCACAGACATAACAACCCTTAATTTGGCAGAATGTGGCAAAAGTTGGCATGTAAATCTGTCAACTCAAATAAATCCAAAGAAGTTAATCAAACTGAAGTCAGCAATAAGAGAGAAACTCCCTTTATTACACAAAGTATGCAACAGCGTACTGTGGTGGTATCACTTAGGAGATTGATTTAAACCTTATGGCTAAACGGTAAGTTCTGCAAAGCATCAGTGGTCTATGGTTCATTCTCATACATTAATTTCAAGTTACTGAATCAAACCACAGGACCAGCAACAGACAGCAGCTCTTGACATTTGTATCATAGCATTCATTCAAACAAAATAGATGCAGCCAGGAAGGCCTCAATTCATGCATACACATGCTTATGCATGCATGGGAGAGAAATCACACAGGCACACACCCATACAGAAAAGAACTGAAGGGAATGTACATTTACACACTCACAAAGAAGAGAATGAATACACACTCACACACACAGTGTTATCCAAACACTGACTCTTGGGCAAAGCGCCACTATGGTTTTGGCTGCCAGTGAAGGGCAAGCAGCATGAATTGCTCTGACCAAAGAAATGCATCCTTGATCAGTCCCATATGCGCTTGGCCTTACATTTATATCACGTTTCAGCACTCGCTTTCAGAGGGCTCGAGAAATTTAGGTCAGCACAGAGGGAAACGCAAGAGAGGACAAGCTGAGCAGCAGGAGTCGGGCACTGAATGAAGAATAGACTTGATTTTATGGTAGAGCTGACCTCAGCTTTTTTTTTTTTTTTTTTAAAAAGTCTACCTGGCAGATATGAGTTTCACATGTATTCAATCTGAAAGCACTGCCTCAGTTCTGACATAAAGGTGAGAGATGAAGAAAAATGAAAATATCTTCGAGGTAAAGCAACTGGCCAGACCTTTCATCACCTGCCTGTCAGCTCCACCTCTGAAAGCTCCTAGAAATCCCCCAAGAATCCATCACCTCAACAACCGACTTGTTAGAGGCTCAAACAGATCCACCCAAGAAGGCCTCAGATATACAGTAGACCTTGTCTGAATCTTAAAGGGATATTACATGGATCGCTAATGCAACTCAGGGAGAAGGCACAACCAAGCCACCTCTGGTTTCAGGAGAGATGTGGGACGATGTGGTCTAAAGGCCACCCAGGACCAAACACACAGCATACTGAATACCGTTATGCGCTGGCAACATCAACAGTAGGGGGTCAAAAAAACAAAAACAAACAAACAAACAAAAACAAAAAATCAATAAGACCTCCTTCCTCTAGCATTTTACAGTGTGGTGTAATTTTGCCACCCGACCACCCTTCAAAAAAATTCCTGTTCTTTTTGAAATAGATTTAAAGGAATAGTTAAATATTTGTGCAGAGTGTATACTATGACTGACAGAAAATTATGGTTTACAGATCAGCCCTTTGTAGGAGCAGTACTGATAAAGTGCAACAATGACAAAAATAAAATCTCTCCCATGTGCTCAGTTCCTTGCCGCATTTTAGGAAATGGCCTTCGGGTTAACTGATGTAACTCATACGTAATTAAAAATATGTGTCTAGTCCTGAATATTGAGTGTTGTACGGAACAACATACAAGGTATCTTGGTATAATAAAATGATGCGACGATCAAAGTTGACTGAGAGAGAAACCTGTCTTTTGATCCACCCACGTCATCCGCTCACTGTGTGTTCTTTGGAGGCCAGAACAATCTTTGTGGTTCTCTACAACTTATATTGTAAGTCCCTTTCTACAACACTGCTATGGTTAGGTTTGATTATTTTTATTTTTTTCACCCATAGCAAAAAAAGTAGATAGAATTAAAAGTAGTAGAAATTGTGGCTTGATGCTAATTAAAACAACCATTAAGCATGGAGACATATAGGTATGCATACATGCCAACATTTGCCAATACACACGAAATATCCACAATGACCTTCCTCCTCTCTCTGTTTCACACTCACACACACACACTTTTGGTCAGGCCATTGTGGAGGAACGTGTTCACTGTAGACAACTGCTACGGTGTTGAAATGCAGCAAAAGTTCAGGGATGTAACACTTCACACAAGTATAGAGGTCCTCCGCCCACAGAGGTCGGGCTTCCAGTCAGACTGAAACTGAAGATGGAGAAGAGGCTGAGGAGATGGCCCTGCCAAAGGGGCTGAGGCTCATGCTTGTATTTTACAATTGTTCTAGGGAAGTGGTCAGGGAATAGGTTAGGGACGGTGCTTGTGGCTTAGAGGAAGTGCTGAAATTGTGCCTGGAGTGCACAATTGCCTACTGTAACCCTGGAGCTCTTCCACTGGTAGAATTAGGTATGAAACTTAGCTGTCCTGAGTCTGATGTTTTATCTATTGAGGAAGTAAGTGTTTTGAGTGATGCACCTGGGAGCCAATAAGTAAACTACAACAGGATTTCAGACTCACACATGAGCTGGAGAATGCATGCCAGCTAGAGAGTGAGCATGGAGCATTGGAGGAGCAGGAGACAGATACTGTAAAGCTGGTGCTGGGATGAAAATCCACAGGGCGAAATTTACTCTTGTGTTGTAGCCGAAAAGCAGGGGGAACTGGAAATAGCATGTGTATCTAGTGTGGCTATAAGGCTAATAGCAGTCCACAAGTTTGTTATTTACACATGGTTTTATCAAATACTTTCCTGTAATTAATCTCAGTCACTGTTTTACCACTCACTACAGCCAATCATTATCCATCTATCTCTGCTGCTTGTATTATTTTGCCAGGCAGTTAGAAAAGTTCAATCTGATTGAACACTTCACGAAGCCAAAGGAGAGTCAATTTGCACCATCTCCCCGCATAGAAATTAATGGCACCACAATGCATAAAAAACAAAGCACACACACACCTGCTCGTGAGGTCAACAGGGTTGTGTATTCAAAGTGAAGCAGTGGCAGCCATATATAGGCCTATTGGGCAAAAATATGATAATGATGCTGCTGCAATATTTTTCTCCGCTCTAAAAATGTGTCTATACTAAAATCAATTGCAACCATCAGAAATTCAAGCCGACCACAGTCCCTGGCTCTATAAAGGTCAACAACTACAAACTTACAAGCCTGCAGGGAATGAGTGTTTTGCCGGAGTGTCCATTTAAGATGCCATAAATGTGGCTGAGCTCCAACTTACCCTTATTTTTACTCGTGCTGCCTCCACCCCTCCTGGCTGTCCTGCAATGGACACCTGTTCATAATAAAAAAGTAACAAGTAAATCAGATATCTAGTTCTAACCCAATCCAAGTCAAATAATGGCTCAGATCATTGCCTACAATTCATTTCAAGGTTGAAAGCAAAATTTATAAAAAAGATAAAAAAAGCATAAGAACTTCTCTAAACTGAAACCTAATCCCTATTTGTGACATAATTCCAGTTAATGTTTTATATTCTTCAACCACATCATTCAGTCACCATGAATTTAACTTTGTGATAATAAACATGGCGTCCACAATTAAAGTAACAGTTTAGTAACTAAAGTAACTAAATTTAGCCCAGATGAAGTTTATTTCCACATAAAGGAAAATTTTGATAAATAGTCTGGTTAGATTTCTCCTCTCTTATTCTTTTCCCTCTTTCATAGGAAACTGCTCACCATTGTGGAGCAAACCAAGAACTGATGCGTGGTATTATTGCTCCAGAACAAAACACACATGCACTATACTTATGCACACACAAACAGACAGCAGTGTGAAGCTGTGCAACAATTATATCTTTCAAAATGAAGACTATTCTTAAGCCTCATGTTAGTAAACATCTGCCCTGCTGAAGTGTGCTTGAACAAAATCACTTCTTCTAGCTCCAGTGAGAGTGAAAGGTAAGCAGCCACTTCATTGATTTTCACATTTGTATATATTTGCTTATCATCACTTGTCAAAATGCTTTGTATCTCAAATGCTCTCCAGCAGTCAGTACGCTTTTTAAGCTAAAAAGAGAGAAAGCTTAAGCGGTTTTGGGTCTAAAAGGAGTCTCTTGCTACTAAATCAGCCTTACTTGCATCAGCATAAGACTGGAAGAGTTGAACAGTCTATGAGATACAGAGTACTGGCAATTTTACCACAGTTATACTGTTCTATGCAAAATCCACTGAAATATGGTTTCACTATTTTTATACACAGGTACATTGTAGAGCACCTGGTAAAGATAAATATCTAATACTGTGCCAGACAGCGTGCTTTCCTGAACTCATACTACATTTTAATGGTAATTACAGCAAGATCCTACTGCCCTTCTACTGTATCCAGCCAAAACACACCAGCTTCCTCTGGGTTGGCCAATCAAAACAGCAACTGGACCAACTCTGCAACAGGTTTTAGAATCTTAACAACAACCTAAGCTACTACTGAAAAAAATAAAAAGTGGAGGGATGATGATAGTAAACACTCAAGGCAGGTAAAAGCAATACACATACACTCAAAACATAATCCTAGTTCAATGTTGTGGTTCAAAAGATTAAGGCAAAATATCTGATGGGACAAACTCCTTGTTCAGCCAGCACTGAACAGCTCCCGCCACCATCCATCACTCCTGCCTCATTGAGACTGCACAATGTAAATCTATGTTTTAGCCCCACAAACCTGGTTGCTTTTCTCTGCCTGGTTGTTCCTGTTAGAGTCTGGGAAATGGATGTGGCACCCTGTCTCCTCCATCACCCTCTTGATGTTGTTGCCACCTTTGCCAATTACGTGGGAGTGCTCTGTGTGGGAAACGTCCATCTTCAGAGTTACCCTGTTACTCTAATGGGCAGAAACGAGAGGGTTGGGGTGAAACAATGATTGGCAACACATACAATAGCTCAGCGAGTAAAGCATGGTACTAACAAAAAGGTGCATTATATGTTTATTGTAAAATTTAAAAAAAGATAGAAATGAAAAGAAAACAACAGAATTGCCAAAGTTTAACTTTATAACCTATTTTTTTTCTTCCACTGCATTCACTGCAAGTCAAAAATATTGCTGTAGCTGTAACTTCCCCAAGTGACTGTTGGGTAAAGAAGCCATTGGGTTGAGTACCATGCTTTATTACCCAATACCTGTGAGGCATGGCAGTTATTATATTACCACAGACAGCTTATTAAACTCATTATATAACCATTATCAGGGATCAAAACAAACATGTCTGTTTCTAAGGATATGTGACATTTTAAGGCCTGACATAAAGTGAATAGGGTAAAAAAGTTAACTATGTGATACCACAAGGAAACTTCCGCCGGTTGACTACTTGCAATAAGAAATATTTTGCATTACAACTTTTCTGAAATGTTATGTTTAAATATGTAAATGGAGCATTACCTAATGCTAACATTCGAAAGTGTAGTGAAATAAACACCTAAATGTGTATTTTGGGTTGTTTATTTCCAGACTGAAAGATGGCATGTGCAAAACACCCCACAATCTCAAAATTGTCCAGTACATTCTGTAGTGTCATCAATATAAGCAAACAAGGAGGACAGAGTGAAATTGCCCTCCCTGTTCCCACTGATTACAGATGCTACTTTACTGAAAGGCCAATGCAGCGTCTGTCCCCTTAACACCATTTAAATAGTTGGAAGACTTACAATTTGCCCTGTTTTAAACTTTTTCACATGCTGCAGTTATTTAGAAAAGAGACAAATGAGCCACAAAACATGCAGGACATGAAAAAATGAATCAAATTATCAAATAACTGCTGCCAGACTAAAATTGACCTTTTCGTGACAAGACCATATGAAATGCTGTAAACTTTGCCAATCATGTGTTGCTCTCTTGTGTGTGGCTGTTCAAAGTGCATGGATGACTGCCTGCCCCCAGGGGGTGCTACAGTGCAACCAGGTACATGAAGTCTTGTGTTGCCATGGCAATGAAGCCTACATGCACACACTGCAATCCAAGCTCAAGGTGCAAGTATCTGGCAGGATTAGTGATGAAGTATACCACACTGCTGTGTGCAATCTGTCACTTGGACAGCAGGAGAGCTGGGGTGAAATACATTTGGTGCAGCTGAACACCAGGGAAGGGTGAGAAAGAGGAGACAGGGAAAGAATTACAGACATATACATGAAGTCTATCTTTACTGGGATGAAGATGTTTACTGTACCTTTGTGTCAAGGACAGACATAATTCTGTCTTTGGCTTCCCTCACATTCTCCCTCTTCCCACACACCTTGATATGTGGATCTGCAGGGAGAGAAAGAGAAAGGGAAACATTAAAGGGGGAAAGAAACAGCATGTGTTTAATGTCTGCGTATGTTCAGTATGTGAGTGAGTGAGTCAGTGCTGATAAAGGGTGGAGAGAGAATGTGAGAGTGGGACACAAGTTAAACCCATTTAATCAGAAATGACACAGCAGTCTGCATTTGTCAACAAATTAACGCATGTCGGAGAAAAGCTCTGCAACAGTAATTGCTGCTTTGATATCTGCCGAGTCTCATTTAAGTCTGCAAGCAACTGTGTGTGTGTGTGTGTGGTGTGGTGGCAATGTCAGTGCATCCTTCAGAAACCATATGAATTGACGAGAACTGCTCTGTATATGTATACACACGCTTATTTATACACATACATAAAAAATATTTCTTTCTCAAGACTTTAGTGCACATGATTCAGCATGTCTATGTGTGCTCTTTATCAGCTGTCACACACAGAACCAATGCTGCCTCCTCAAGAAATGAATGACTCGATACCACCCTGCAACAGAACCTGCGTCATCCTTAAATGTTTGAGTAAATACACTCAGTGGGCACACAGAAGAAAGTGCAAGTTAAGGTCTTAAAAGCTTGGGTAAACTTCGGAGACCTCTTTCTAACTAAAAACTTCATACCTAAACTATTCAAAGCTAATGCTTGTGTCTGCATAGTGTTGGGTAAGCCTACATCTGGCTCTGCCGCACGTGGGACCCCTGGAGAACGCAAATGTAAAAACACATGAACACACAAATTCAAAATGTGCACACATAGTACACACCCACGCCCCATCACCCCTGTGTTAACTGTACTGAACAGCAGGAAGTCGACTAAGCCCCCTTCCAGGAATACCCGTCCACACACACACAGTCTCAGAATTACAGTATAATATTCAGACAGGACTCACTGAATCAGATTTACTACTATAAAGTTGTTGGGACCTCTGAAAACCCCACTAATGTGTTTAGATTTGGGAGAAAGGAACTTGGGAGTGAAAATTAAAAATGACACCTAGAAAAATACATTTTTTGTGATGACAAGGGTTCCCAATTTACAGATTGTTTTGTTGATGATGTATAACTACCAAAGCCACCTCACAAAAGCCCAACCAAGCACATGATCTCATTCTACTTGAGAGAACAAAAGAATATGGGTTGGAATTCTGTTTTTTTAAGTATCTGATGGAGGTTCAGCTTTCTGTTTAATCGGCACTGGGAAATGGTTGGGCCATAGAGTACCAGCAAACAAGCACAGATCTGGTTAGTGTACCACGGGTGTCGGGCAACCTCAACACACACTACAAGAGATGCTAGATCATACAGGAGGGCGACAACAGTTCTTAGGAGGCTTGAGGGTAAGAACTAAACAAAAACCAAGCTGCAATCTGAGACAGGAAAACAAAACAAAAGGAAAAAAACAGCAGAAAGAGCAGTCAGAAACCTATCACAGTCCCTGCACTGGTTCCAGGAATTTTTCCATCATACAGCTGTAGCTGTGAACAATAGAAACCCCCACACTTCCTCCTGTGGCACCCACTGTGACCATTAGAGGGAGTGTGGCTCTTCCAGCGTCTAACCTGCACAGCACATCTGGCAAACATTATCCAGCCCAAACGAGTGTTGCAGTCGTGATGTAGAACACCCCCGCATTTTTGAAATGGAGTGTGCTGTATGCTTTTTTTTGATGATTGATTGTGGAATTAAAAAAACACCCTACGTCTTAATTTGGTGCACAAAACACCTAAAAAAGCAAAAAAAAAAAAACATAAAAAAAACGAGTAGACTTGCAGCTGCAAAAAGATGTGTTTTCAGTCACACAAATTTTACACAGTTACACTTGACAGAGAAGAAACCTTTTGACCCAGAGCTCTCTACTGGCAAAGCTAAAGCATTTTTTAGCTGAGAACTACAGTATATAATCGAAAATACCACACAAATGAAGGGAATTAAGTCCTTTTGGCTCTGCGTTTCTCATTCAAAACATCTGCAGGAAAATTTTGAAACAGACAATTGGCAAGTAGGAGTAGTATGATATTTATCATATAAAAACAAAGCAAAGGAATTTTATAAATAAAGTCATTGCTTGAAACATAAAGACCATCTCTCAGTTCAACACAGCCCTGTCTGGTATGAGACTGATATGGCTCCTCACTGCATTAAAATCACTAATACTGTGCTGATGATAGCTTGCCCTAGAGGCTAACAACTGGCCTTATCACGCTTGCGCAGGTGGCAGGGATAGCTAGCGGCGATAAATGAAATGGAGGAATTGGCATTTTGATAGAGTGTGGCTCTGTACGGATAGAGGTTACAAACATACAAATTCCCTTCACATCTGCCCCTATCCTGCAGAGTGTAACTGATTCCAGACTGCACATGAAAGACGAAGCTAATGCAAAATTCCAGGAAAACAAGGAACCATAACACCCTTTAAGAGTATCATTTTGGATTAAGATAATTCAAAAATAATCATGTTATAACTACATCAGCTATTTTCAAGGGCAGAGCAAGTGAGTTTTGCGTTGGTCATATCAAATAAAAGAGTGATACGGGATGGAAGGTATGAGGATCATTGTCTCAAGTAATTTTCCTGATGACTTCTGTGAGTTTTAACTATTTGGTGTTGCATCCACAGTTTAATTTAAGCCCGGTCACTCTGTCAGCTGTAGAATATTCTCTATTTAGCCATTCAGCCCCCTTTTTCTCTTCCTCTCACGCTTTTCCCATGAGCTCAGGTTGTTTAAACACATGGTTAGTTCCACATGTCTCTTCTTCCACAAATGCATTCGCTCTTAAGACAACTGTAAGTGATCATCCAACATGCCTCAGCTCCTCTTGGTTTACCCTACACAGTGGAAAAATCTGTCAGACTACAAATCATGGCTGAGAATTTCAAATATCCTCACTTATGTACACAGAACATCATTCCCAGGTGGTGTTGGAGGCAGGTTTTGTGAATGAACGAATACTCGGGATGACTGTGTTGTTGTGTGTGAATGGATTGCCAGGGCTTACAGTTGATTAGGCATGCAGAGGGGAAAATGTTAAAGATTCTGATGTAACCCTGTCAACTATTTTCCGTGGAGAGTGAATGAGGAAGTTACATAATGTCAGTGGATTCCACATCTGGCTTGAAGACGCACACTGGTAATTCTCCTGAGGACAACAAAGTGGGCACGGCTACACCTATTCCTCAGCCCCCTCCTCACCCCTTCCCGGAAGAGCTTTAAATAACCGTGATAATGTTTTATTGGTAACAGAGGGCTGGAACCACTTTGCTAATAAATGCGTGGGCTTCAATACAAGCAATTCCCACTCCTCCGCCTCCAGAGCAAAATCTCAAATTCCTCTGTGCAGATGAAATTACCGGCTTGTGAGAAATCAATAACA